>WNWU01000046.1:3223216-3238182 GCA_012654045.1 Ptyas mucosa | reverse complement strand
AGATAGATAGATAGATAGATAGATAGATAGATAGATAGATAGATAGAATGAATTCTTTATTGGCAAGTGTGATTGGACACACAAGGAATTTATCGTTGGTGCATACGCTCTCAGTGTACATAAAAAGAAAAGATACATTCGTCAAGAATCATAAGGTACAACACTTAATGATAGTCATAGGGTACAAATAAGCAATCAAATCATACTAGGAAACAATCAATATAAACCGTAAGGATACAGCAACAAGTTAGTCATACAGTCCAGGGGTGTTTTCTACTTACCTTTACTACTAGTTTGCAATGGGGCCGCACGCGCGCGCTCTTCTGCGCATGCACAGAAGCGTTTTGATGACGTCGGGGTCAGTGGACGGAGCCTCCCACAGGTTTACTACCGGTTCTATAGAACCGGTGTGAACCGGGGGCAACCCACCACTGATACAGTCGCAAGTGGGAGGAGATGGGCGATAGGAACGATGACAAGATTAATGGTAATAGTAATGCAGCCTTAGTGAATAGTTTGACAGTGTTGAGGGAATTATTTGTTTAGCAGAACGATGGCGTTTGGGGAAAAAACTGTTCTTGTGTCTAGTTGTTCTAGTAAACCAGAGAGTATTGCCGATCAATACTTAGAAAGCTAGTGCGTTTCCCAATGCCTGTGCCTTTCGCTGTCTTCTATATCTGCCTTTTAAGAAGTATATCTCCCAGACCAGCACGCTAACCAGAAGTACACCTCAACATGAATCATTTGTTTGCCCCACTATATTACCTTGTTTATTTTAATCTCATATCCGCCCCGCCCATCCAAATATAAAGAGGCACCAGAACGACAGTGCCCTTGTTTTGCCTATACGCATCGTACCACAAAAGTTATCAAGGAGCCAGAGAGAAAATCAAACAGGTAAGAGAGTTATTTATATATTCACGGTGTTCAATCTTCTCAATTTGCGCCTGGGAGTGGAATGAAGGAAATTGATTTGATTCGGCTCTTCTCTGTTGTGTA
Source organism: Ptyas mucosa (assembly GCA_012654045.1). Taxonomy (NCBI): domain Eukaryota; kingdom Metazoa; phylum Chordata; class Lepidosauria; order Squamata; family Colubridae; genus Ptyas; species Ptyas mucosa. The sequence continues at coordinate 3,237,183 of WNWU01000046.1, read as the reverse complement.
GACGAAGTTTCGTGATTTTCTTGGGAAGGGAGAGAAACACCATTTGTGGGTTTTTTTGCTACCTTGGCCTGAGTATTCCTGGCTCTTGGAATCACTATGGATGAGGCCAGGAAATAGGAGTTTAGGTAACCCAATAATGCCCTGGTAGTGGCCGATGGGAATTTTGAAGTCCTAGATATCTTAGAGAGCTTCATTTTCTTCCGTCACTCCTCATGGACTTCTGTGAGGAAGGATTGCAAAAGTTGTGGACTCGCTCAAGGTGCCAAGTTTTACTTCAACCCTGCAGTGAAATAAGTTTTAAGCATTTGCAGCTTTACTTACTCCTTTGTGTATTTATTTCGTTTCTTGTGCCACATCTCACAAGCTTTCTCCGTCTCGTGAGATTTCTGCATTTTGGGGAAGGAGGCAACTGTGACGTTACACGAAGTGATATAATACTGGGTCTGGCTCGATTCATACATTTGCAGCTGTTTCTTTCATATTTTTCTCTAATTTGCATAGGGAAAAAAGGTACACCTGCCTAGGGAACAAAGAAACATCTCTCATCTCCTCAAAGACATCCCTTTTTTTCCCCAACCTGTAGGCATAGCTGCTACCTTAGCGCTCATTCTAATTGCTTCCTGCTGGCTATGATCTATTGTTTTACACTTGCATGTTGTGGACCTTCAAAGCACAGAGTGTTTGTTCTAGTTGAAGATATCTTGAAACAAGATATAGTTACTCCATCAGCTGCTGTTTTATGTGAAAAAAAAAACAGCACTGGGACTGATATCGCCCACATCCTTATTTTGTGCAAAATAGTCCAGACTTTAAAGAGAAGAATTAAAACTAAACACCGACACCATTTGATTAATTCATAATGGCACCAAAATGGCTTTTTATAGCAAAATGCAAGACTGTTATCTCTACCTCCATTCTAGACTGGAAATAAAGGAAGGTGCAAGAAGTTTTTTTTTAAACAAAACAAAACAAAACCCTGCTTTGCCCCCTTGTTAGGGGTCTTTAAAAATTATGTTTGAGAATATTAAAAGCAAGGTATTAAAAACGGCAGCACCAATAAGAAAAAATATTCATAAATGGCAGTTATATAATGAAGTGGGTGGGTGGATTTAAAAAAAACAACACCCTTCTAGATACATTATGATGACTCAAAGAAAGTTAACCAGCAAAAAAGATTATACAATACTACCGTGTTTCCCCAAAAATAAAACCTATCCTGAAAATAAGCCTAGGTTGATTTTTACATATGCGCCCAATGTAAGCCCTACCCCCTAAATAAGTCCTAGTTAAGACCTCGCTCACTCCATTACACCTGGTTGCATAGGGTGGGGCAAGGCGCACAAGTCAAAATCAAGCTAGGGTGGGGATGGGGGAGGAGCTGCTTACCTTCAGACAGTTGAAGCCAGGCCTTGCACACCAAAACATATGCCTTGCCTTGCCAGCCCGCTTCTTCTGCGGCCGCTTGCCGCTGCTCGCGTGCGTCACCCCCGACCTCCGTTTCACCATCAGAGGTGCCATCAGAGCTCGTTTCTTAGCTGCAGAGGCCTTTCCTGAAGGCCCCTGATGGTGATACGGAGGCTGGGGCACCGTGCACAAGCAGCAGCAAGCGGTAACATGGGCTCCTGCTGGGCAGGACTGTCGGTGCCACCACCGTGAGGTGAGACAGTGGAAGACATTCCCCCAAAATAAGACGTAATGCCTCTTTTGGAGGGGGGGGGGGAAAGGCTGGGTCTTATTTTCAGGGAAACATGAGTACTGATGGGATTATAAAATTAATTGAGTCTTTAGGTTCATCCTAAAATTCAGCAGTATTTCAATTCTTGAAGGACTGTCACACAGGGAAGAGGGTGTAGGGTTTTTTTTCTCTGTAGCACTCAAGAATCCAACAAGAAGTCACAAAAAATTGAACCTAGAGAGAGAGAGAGAGAGAGAGAGATTCAAACTTGGTAAGGTGGCATCTCCTGATCGTAGCCATTATGAAGCACTTGGACAACCAACTTCCTGGAGTTGTGGTAGCTTCATCATTGGGAGTTTTGAAGCAAAGTTTGGATAGGCAGTGCTCTGAAATCGTGCTTCTCAACCTTGGCAACTTTAAGATGTGTGGACTTCAACTCCCAGAATTCCCCAGGCAGCCTTGCTTCTCAGCAATTTTAAGAAGTGTGGACTTCACCTCACAGAATTCCGCAGTCAGCGAAGGGATTCTCTCAGGGGTGAAATCCAGCAGGTTCTGACAGGTTCTGGAGAACCGGTAGTGGAAATTTTGAGTAGTTTGGAGAACCCATAGTGGAAAGTTTGGGTAGTTTGGAGAACCGGCAAATACCACCTCTGGCTGGCCCCAGAGTTGGGTGGGAATGGAGATTTTGCAATATCCTTCCCCCAGGAGTGGGAAGGGAATGGGGATTTTGCAGTATCCTTCCCTTGGAGTGGGGTGGGAATGGAGATTTTGCAGTATCCTTCCCCTGCCACGCCCACCAAGCCATGCCCACCAAGCCACACTATGCCCACCAAGCCACGCCCACAGAACCGGCAGTAAAAAAAAATGGATTTCACCACTGGATTCTCTGTAGGTTTGAAATTCAATTTTTGTCAACAACCTCATAATTCTCCAACTCTTGCCTAGTTTCTCTGCCAAGGCGTCAATCCCAGATACAACCAACCTGGCTTCCTGAAGCAAATTCCAGGATTTCCCCTTTCCAGTGGTGGGAGTCAAGTAATTTAACAACCGGTTCTCTGCCCTAATGATTTCTTCTAACAACCAGTTCGCCAAACTGCTCAGAAAGTTAACAACCGGTTCGCCCGAAGTGGTGCGAACCGGCTGAATCCCACCACTGACCCTTTCCAATCAGGTCTACAAATCGGGAGTTTCTTGGTGGTCTCCAATTTGTGTAGCCACCAATTTTGACCCTCTTCCCTTTTCAGAAATCAGCCAGGATCAGCCAGGACGAGCTTATATATTTAATTTCATTTACATTTGTACAGTATTTGTATTAAAATTCAGCCGCATTTAGTTTTCCCTATGGCCCTCAGCCAAAACTAAAGTGCCCAATGACAGACAGAAATTGTCATTTAGGGTGTGGAAGACTAGGCCATGAAGAATTAGGAAATGTCTAAGCCATCGTGAATAAAAGTAGTTTCGATTTCCTCCACTGTAATTTTACACCTCTGAAGCAATGTTTCTCCCAAATATACTCATTATTTTTCCAGTCAGAGAATTTTAGAGATTGTATCAAAAAAGAAAAACCGCTATCCAACTCACGATTCACCAGTTTCACGAGCTGGCCTCCAAGTTTCCATCTGTTCATTTGCCATATTAATTCTCTCTTGCTCTTTCTTCCTACCAAATGTCTAACCTGAAGAAATTCGTTGTTGGAACATTTATCTCTGTGCAAACCAAAAAAGTTCTCCATTCCCAGAAAAAAAAATGAAGTATCTTCTTCTTTTCACTGCTTTGATCGCTACAGGTAAATCCAGTAAATATTTGGATCATAGCTTCTAGGCTGGGTGGGCAGAAGGCGAAGTGTGATGAAATTGTAATCCGCTGTAATTTGGAGATTATTGATTGATTAACATTAAAAATATGTGGGGATCCTTGGTATTCTCTGAGCTTGCTGGCTTTCTTACAGATGTTTCATTACCCTGATAAAGTGCCTGATGGTGTTATCTAGCTGGGTAATGAGCGACCAGTGTATTAGCAATAGCAGTAGCACTTAGACTTATATACCGCTTCACAGTGCTTTACAGCCCTCTCTAAGCTGTTTACAGAGTCAGCCTATTGCCCCCAACAATCTGGGTCCTCTTTTTACCAACTTTGGAAGGACGGAAGGCTGAGTCAACCTTGAGCCTGTTGAGATTCGATCTGCCAAACTGCTGGCAGCCAGCAGTCAGCAGAAGTAGCCTGCAGTACTGCACTCTCACCACTGTGCCACGGCAGCTCATTGATGCATAATTGATGCATAAACCATGATTAGGACAAGTTTTTACAGGGTCAGAGACAGTGGTGGGTTGCCCCTGGTTCGCACCGGTTGTATAGAACCGGTAGAAAAACTGGCGGGAGGCCCCACCCACCGACCCCGATGTCATCAAAACGCTTCTGCGGATGTGCGCAGCCCTGCTGTGAACCGGTAGTAAAGGTAAGTAGAACCCACCCCTAGTCAGAGAGAGTGCAACTGATCACCATTCCTTGGAAAAAAAGAATTAGATCAGAAAGCATAAATAAATAAATCATTAGTGATGCTTTTCAATTCAACATTATTGTTATTTTATTCTTCTTTTTTTCCCCCCACCCAAAACAGCAAATGCCCTTACCTGCCAATGTTCTACGTGTGGTACCGAAACAACTTGTACAGTCGAAACGGGGAAATGTTATTTAATCGAGAGGGAAATCGCTACCGGTAAATGCGGACACTTCCTATTTGCTTTTCTGAATAACTACTTCTAGGAACTTTCTCAATTGAAAGAGAGGGAAGGAGGGAGGGAAAGAGGAAGAAAGGAGAGGAGAGGAGAGAAAGAAAAGAAGGAAAAGAGAGGGAGGGGAGAGGAGAAAGAGAGGGAGAGAAAGAAAGAGAGAGAGAGAGAGAAAGAGAGAAAGAGAGAAAGAAAGAAAGAAAGAAAGAAAGAAAGAAAGAAAGAAAGAAAGAAAGAAAGAAAGAGGGAGGGAGGGAGGGAGGGGAGAATTTTCCAGCGTCCACAATTGTTTGGCGTTTGCCCAATCTCCTGGAAAAGTCTCATTTTGGATGGTGTTTAAGAATCGTGGCCAGAAAAGTGTGGCTGAAAATGTCTTTGAGCTTACCTTTCCATAATGCCAGGAGATTGTGAAAATTTATACCACGTTTAATTGTTGGGGAACTCATCCTGGTCTCTGTAGACCTAAAAGGTGAAGGCACAGGATTGTAACCCCATACCTGGACTCTACTGAGAAGTATTAATTGTGGGAAACCTAGGAGAATGAAATATTGGGGGGGGGGGATATTAAAAGAGGCAAAATACTATATTTACCCAAAGGAGAAACGGAACTTCCTGCATAGTAAAACAGCCTCCGGCAGATGGGAGGAAGTCTTTAGAAATGGATTTCTGGGCCCATTAAGAAATCCAGGCCAATCTATTCAGAAACAAAATACCTTCAGCTCAAACGATTAAAGAAGGACAGGATATGATCTTCACCTCATTCATTGAGAAAAAGTGGAAACGAATTCCAGCCCATTAAGAAAGGCAGACTAGAGGCAACAGATAAGGGGATAAAATTAATTACATCTCTTTGGCAGGACTAAGCCAAAGGAAGCTGATACTTTAGACCCATTTACTAGCCTTTAAGGGACGTGGTGGCTCAGTGGCTAAGACGCTGAGCTTGCCCATTGAAAGGTTGGCAGTTCAGTGGTCCGAATCCGTAGTGCCGCATAACAGGGTGAGCTCCCATTACTTGTCCCAGCTTCTGCCAATCTAACAGTTTGAAAGCAGGTAAAAAAATGCAAGTAGAGAAATAGGGACCACCTTTGGTGGGAAGGGAACTGCATTCCGTGCGCCTTTGGCTTTGAGTCATACCGGCCACATGACCACGGAGACATCTTCGGACAGTGCTGGCTCTTCGGCTTTTAATTTATTTAATTTAATTTCCAATTTATATACCGCCCTTCTCCCTGAGGACTCAGGGCAGTGTACAGCCAGAATTAAGAACATGAAATACAAATATTAAAAACAATTAAAATAAATATAAATTTGGCCCCCCAAAATTTAAAAAATCACAAACCAATTAAAACATTTAAAATTCCTTCTTAAGCCAGCCCGGCTTGCTGGAAAAAATGGGTTTTAAGGGCACGGCGGAAGGCACTGAGGTCTTGAATTCTCCTTATCTCTGGGGGCAACTGATTCCAGAGGGTAGGTGCTCCAGCAGAGAAGGCTCTCCCCCTGGGGGTCACCAGCTTACATTGTTTGGCTGATGGCACCCTGAGGAGGCCCTCTCTGTGGGAGCGCACAGGTCGATGGTAGGTCGTCGGTAGCAGATAACTAGGCCCTATGCCATGGAGCGCTTTAAAGGTGATAACCAACAGCTTGAAGCGCACCCAGAAGACCACCGGAAGCCAGTGCAGCTCACACAGGAGCGGTGTTACATGGGAGCACCATGCTGCTCCCGTCACTACCCGTGCGGCTGCATTCTGGACCAGTTGGAGCCTCCGGGTGCTCTTCAAGGGAAGCCCCATGTAGAGAGCGTTACAGTAGTCAAGGCGAGAGGTGACGAGGGCGTGAGTGACTGTGCACAGGGAATCCCGATCAAGAAAGGGCCACAACTGGCAGATCAGGCGAACCTGACAAAAGGTCCCCCTGGTCACAGCCGTCAGATGTTCCTCCAAGGACAGCTGCATATCCAGGAGGACTCCCAGATTGCGAGCCCTTTCCGTGGGGACCAAAGACTCGCCCCCAATAGTCAGTGATGGAGTCAACCGACTATATCGGGATGCCGGGAGCCACAGCCACTCAGTCTTGAAGGGTTGAGCTTGAGCCTGTTCCTCCCCATCCAGATCCGCACAGCCTCCAGGCACTGGGACATCACTTCAAGGGCATCGTTGGGGTGACCTGGGGTGGAGATGTACAGCTGGGTGTCATCAGTGTACTGATGGTATCTCACCCTGAAGCCACGGATGATCTCGCCCAGTGGGTTCACATAATGTTTTTTTATTTTTTATTTTATTTATATGCCGCCCTTCTCCGGAGACTCAGGGCAGCTTACAATGCGTTAAACAATATGTTTGCTTAATGTTCAAATGGCTTTGAAACGGAGATGAGCACCGCCCCCTAGAGTCAGGAACGACTAGGGAGGGGTGTCACATGCGCATGTGTAGGGGTGGGGTGTGCATGGGGCGCGCGCACATTGCATTATGGGCACTTTCAGCACGCGACAACAGAAAGATTAGCCATCACTGCTATAGAGCTTCTCAATCATCTCTAGTCATGGTTGCCCCAAAGGTGTTTTTCAAAAGGCAATTGGATTTTCTTGAATTTTCTCCCTGAAAACGTTTCTCTTCTCATCCCAGAAGTTCTTTCGAGAAACATTTTCAAGGTCGGGAAAAAACCCCCCAAGGAAGTCCAGTTGCCATTTGTAAAGCACCCTTGGGACTAGTGAGCAGTGCTTTTAACAAACGCCAACAGTTGTCTTTTCAGCTCCTTCATAACAGAGTTTTCCTCCCCTTTCTCCTCAGGGAAGGACAAGCCAGTTAAAGGAACAATTAAAGGCTGCCAGGAAGACAAAGCGGAACCAAATCTCTGCAAACAGGGGTTTATCCTCATGTCCTCTGATAAGGATTTTCATCTGATGAGCAATGTTACATGCTGTGATAAAGATTCGTGCAATAAAGATATCAGTGCAAGTAGGTGGCATTTGTTTGTTTTTTTAGGTCGGCTTTTATTTGCATTCCCCCCCCCCCCCTCCCCCCCCCCCCCCCCCCCCCGATTCCCATTTCATACAGCCCCCATTTTTATAGCAATCTCTCTGGATGGAATTCTTACTGCATTGTTAGGTGACTGTATTTATAATGCACCAGGTAAACTCCCAAGGGACATCAGGCTTAAATGTCTAAATTGTCCTTTAAAATGTCTGAACACAATAGATTCAAACTCAATGTAATTCGCTCTAATCTTGATTGTAGGAAATATGACTTCTGCAGTAGAGTAGTAAATGTCTGGGACTCTCTACCCGATCCTGTTGTTAGTCTCGCTAATCCCCTTTTCTTTTACCTTAAAGGGTCTACCGTGGACTTTTCATGTTTCTTAAGAGGTCCCTAAAGGGCCGCGCATAAACGCACCAGCGTGCCTACCGTCCCTGTCCTATTGCCCCCATTTATATGGACTCATTTTATGTGTTTATGGCTATGTTTTGCTTATTTATTTTTGTTTATTTGTGCCAATTTTTTTAACATGTGTCCATGTCTATACTGTTACTTGCTTCCTTGTACTTGTTGACAAATAAATAAAATAATAATAATAATAATAATAATAATAATAATAATAATAATAATAAACACCTCAGGAAATTAGACCTAAATGTCCATTCCATCTAAACCAGAGGTCACACCTCCAGCTGTTGATTCGGAACAGGCACCGTGTCAGCATTCCAGGAAACCCCCAACTCCAACTCCCAACCACTCCTTCTCCAGATGCTGGATGTCCTGACCTTGACCGACAGGAAGAATGCTATTATGTCTACTAACCTCCTCTCCTAAATCCTCCCTCCTACTTTCCCACACATGAGGAAGTGGCAGCATTGAAGCTTCCGGCCTAATATGGCTTCCAAAGCTGACATACCGTTCCATTGTGCAGAGAATAAATATCTGTCCTTCTACAAATTTTGGGGAGTGGTATCCCCAAAAACAGAACTGGATAAGATTTCCCCTTCCCAAATACCCCTGGGATAATTTTGCTCATGGAAGTAGCGCAGAAGGTTCAGCTCCGGGCTAACTCATTGATATCTTAATTCTTCCAGCATTTAACCGGAGTCTTCCCAATAGTAAACTGGTTTGCCCATCATGCTTTGCTCTCGATAAGAAACTATGCGATGGCAAATCAATGTACTGCAACGATGTCCAGAAGAAATGCTTCAATATCAGCGGGACAGTCAGCAAAAAAGGTAAATCAGAAACATCCCATAGATTCATTGCATCTTAATCCAGACTCTCGTCCCAAAAGCTGTACCTGCTTCTAACAGACTCGAATTAACTACAGTTGCGAGTAGAATTTCTATTGCTAAGCAAGTTGGTCGTTAAATGAGGTGCGCCCGATTTTTTGCCATGGCTGTTAAGGGATTTCACTGCAGTTGTTAAGTAAATCAAATGGTCATTAAGTGAACCTGGCTTCCCCCATTGACTTGGCTTGTCGGACGCCTGGCAGGAAGGTCGGAAGTGGCGCTCACATGATGGAACGACACTGCAGCTCTCCTAAATAGGTGCCCGTTGCCAAGCACCCAAATCATGTGAACATGGAGATGCTGTGACAGGAGTTAAGTCACTTTTTTTCAGTGCTGCTGTAACTTTGAACGGTCTCTTAAGTGAATGGTTGTAAGTTGAGAACTACCTGTAGGAGAAGGAGAAATGATCCCTTATTCTACGCCAGGGGTGTCAAACTAGATTTCTTCGAGGGCCGGATCAGCAATGTAGATCTCCTCCGCAAGCTGGTGTGGGTGGGGGGAGGGCAGGGAGCAGGGAGAAAAATGGGACGGATGCCTCCTGTAGCACTCTGATGGCCAAAACAGAGCATAGGTGGGTCGCACGCAGCTCCCTGCGCCCCATTTTAGGCCTGGACGGCCTCCTGCAGCACTTTGCTGGCCACACAGGCCACGTGGGGGTCTCGCAGGATGTCCATATGGCCCATGCTGGCTGGGGGATTCTGGGAATTGAAGTCCACAAGTCTTAAAACGACCAAAGTTGAAGACCCCTGATTTACAGAGCCAGCATATTGCCTCCAAGAATCTGGGTCTTTTATTTTACCAACCACGGAAGGATGGAAGGCTGAGTCAACTTTGAGCCGGTGAGAATCGAACTGCCGGTAGTTCGGCAGAATTAGCCTGCAATACTGCTTTCTAATCACTGCGCCACCACGGCTCAAATAAAATGTGCACACATTCCGCTGGTTTTACTATCAATTCATTGATTTAGATATGTGCCAAATCAAATGAGTCAGGATCCGAGGACGTTCCGGCCAAGAATAATAATTTTAAAAAAAGCACATTCACTCATCTCTAGTGAAAATGGCAGGGGATGCCCGGGGGGGGGGGGGTGTCCACAGCTAAGGCAAATTCAACATCGCTCCTGGGGAGAAAAACATGCTAATTCTAGTGTTGTTTCCCCCCCTTCCCCCAACTATCCTTTGGTTTCACAGGTTCTACTAAAGCTCAAGATTTCAATGCCAGGGGATGTGCTGTTGAAAACACCATCTTCACAAAAGATTTCAGTCTATCCTCTGAAGACACAACGTATAAACTTGAAACTGTCCAACTTGGGGAAGCCAAAAGTGGTGCCAGCCAGATTTCCAGTTGCCTATCTTTTGCTATCCTTCTGCCCAGTGTTCTTTGGTTCCTACTGGACAGCTCCTTATATTAACCCCCAACCTGCCAATGTCCTCTCTACTCGAATGGGGAAAATCTCCCATGGAATTGTACCAAAGAAGGCATAAATCCGAGACGTTTTGGCTTCAGCAATTGCTGGTGCCCAAGTGTCTCTCAATTGCTGGTTTGAGTCTCTTTCTCTGTGTCTCTGTCTCTCTTTTCTCTTTGTTCAGTAAAAAGGGATTTTAATGTATCTAATTAATGCATATCTTAAATAAGAATAGAAATGAATATTGGTGTTAAGGATGTCGCGCAAGTAAAGGCATCCCAACGATATAGATACTGTTTCGTTTAATGAGCTTTTTACATAGTGGTTTGAAAAGGCTTGGTTAAGATTGGTATAGATTAATTGGTTTAAATAATTAAGCTTCCAACGATTGAGGTAAGGCTGCAATCATCATACTGAAGAACAAAAATATATATTGACGTGTGTGGTTTTTTTTTCTGATGATGTATGATTCCCATCTAAGGGGCACTCTTGTGTGCATGTGTGACAGTGTAATGGAATGCCTCTTGTAAGACAAAGCCTGCCATCTTTCATTGTTTCTTCCATTTAAAAAAAAAATTAACTAAAAATAAATGTGTCTGGCAATTATTTTTTTTTTCCAAAAACAAATTAGCAAACTGTGTTCAGAAGTAAATAGTGCTTAATCAATGGGATCTATTTTCATAGAAATGGGTATATGATGCAGACAAGAATGAAGCAGGGGTGAAATCCAGCAGGTTCTGACAGGTTCTGGAGAACCAGTAATGGAAATTTGGAGTAGTTCGGCGAACCGACAAATATCACCTCTGGCTGGTCCCAGAGTGGGGTGGGAATGGAGATTTTGCAGCAAGTTTCCCCTGGAGTGGGGTGGAAATGGAGATTTTGCAGTATCCTTCCCCTGCCCACTCACCAAGCCACTCATACCACACCACGTCCACCAAGCCATGCACAGAGAACCGGTAGTAAAAAAATTTGAATTTCACCACTGTCTGGAAGGGACTTTGGAGGGCTTCTAGTCTAACCCCCTGGCCAAGGCAGGAGTCCTTATTCCATCCCTGACAAATGGATATGCAATCCTTCCTTGAAAACCATCAGCGATTATGATCCCACGACCCTGGAAGGCAAGTTGTTTCATTGACTAATTGTTCTTACTCTCAGGAAGTTTCTCCTTACTTTTAGGTTGGTTCTCTCCTTGATTAGTTTCGACCCATTGCTCCTTGTCTTGCCCTCAGTGAATCAATCGCAGGTTATCCATTATTTCCTTCTGTACCTTGGTCATGTTTTGCTTACAGAAAACTCAAGTTTTACTGATAGCTTCTAAGCAGTGGTGGGATTCAAATAATTTAACAGCTGGTTCTCTGTCCTAATGACCGGTTGGGTGGGCATGGCCAGGGGGTGTGACAGACAGCATTCGGCCTCCCTGCAGTCTCCAGGGAGCAAAAACAGGCCACAGGGGGGCACTGCCATACCCCACCCCTCGTGCCCCATTTTGGGCATAGTTGGTCTCCCTGCACTTACCTGGGAGCTAAAACGGGGCATGTGGGGACTTCTGGAAAGGGTGGGGACTGGAGGGGCCAGCCAGCAATTTAACAACCGGTTCAGCTGAAGTGGTGCGAACCGGTTGAATCCCACCACTGCTTCTAAGGGCCGAGACGACACTAGATCAAGATAAAACTTAAGCCTTCCAAGAAGTGGGTTTTAGGGTTGGACCTGGAACAGATCAAGTTTTCTCTTGATTATTTTTTCTTCTTCCTTGTATTTGCATCCTCTCTCTTAAGATTGTGGTCAATTCCTATTGACCAGGAATACCAGCTATGATAGATAGTCAACTCTTCCAATATGAGAAGATGACACACACACAAAAAAAACCCCCAACCTCTGTGAAGCAAGGTTAATGGGTGGAACCAGAAACCTCTAACCAGAATCTACCGGTGTAGTTAATTATTGCAACGGCTAAGGTTAAATAAATTACATTCTCTCTCAGTGAGCTGAGAACTAGGCTGACATTCTGAGCTGCAATATTTTGGTTCTGTATGTGTGGTAAACACAGCCATTGAAATGACATCAACAACCCACACCACTTGTGAGTGAGGTTGGGCCCAACAATGCATTAGCAATCCTTCAGAGAACTCTTACTTGACATCTGGCCATCTAGGAGGAGAATCTGTCGCATCGTATTTCGTTTGATCCGTGCATGATTAGAAAAGTAAACGGACAAAGGTAGACAGTACTTGTTTTGCCTGTGACTTCAGCATTGCTCAGTGTGAGAAGAGCACGACAAGTAGTCCTTATTGCCTATGGAGATTCCCAGTCATCCAGGTTATCTCAAAGGTGCTTTGGGATGGAAGGATGGAATGAATGAATGAATGAAATGAAATGAATGATGGAGGATGGAAGGATGGAGGATGAAATCCTTGCATCCTCCACCATTCAGTCAGAACTGAAGAAGCTTCATGGATGAAAAGCAAAACATCTTCAAGGAAAAACTAAGAAAGTCCAATTGCCTTTTGAAAAAGCATCTTTAGGACAAGTAGTTTACATATGGTTCACATGGTAGTTCCAGCAGTCCTATTAAGTGAGGACTGAGCAGATTGCTAAGGGAGGACCTCAGGTGACTGCAGCTTGTGACTTCCTGACAGAGTCTCCATTAACTTTGTGGTTCACTCTCACATCATAAACATGAGGTGATTATGGGTGCCAAGTGGCCGGATCACAATCATCTTGACAAAAAATAATCGGTCTTAATGCCCAACCACCTGGAAAACATCACATGGCGAGGCTAAACTAACAAGGTTATTTTCATTAGAAAGGACAGCTGAGTGACGCAATCAACAAGCACACGGCGGTACATCACAGCTGCTGGCAACACTGATATCTCAGCCCATTTCATTGTCAATCATGAATAGTTTATACATTTACAAAACAGCAAAGGGGTTTTATATATATAACTGCACAATTCAGAGGACAACATTTAAAAGATACCTTATTTTTCGGACTATAAGACGCACCGGAGTATAAGACATATCTACCTTTTTGGGGGAGGAAAACAAGAAAAAAATATCTGTCTTTGCCCATTCGTCACCACCCATTCGCTGCGGCCCATTTGTTGTGGCCTGTTCGCTGCCGCCATGGTCCATTCAGCGCGGCCCATTCAGAGCGGCCCATTTGACACGGCACGTTCACCGCCACCTGTTCGCCGCCACCATTCAGTGTGGCCCATTCACTGCCGCCGATCCCCGCTGCCTGGAACCAGCCAAAAATGCAACATGTGGAGGCCAGAAATGCAATGTGCAGAGGCCGAAAACAGCCAAAGGGTGGGGGCTGGTAGGTGGGTAGGGCTTCGTCAACATTTGGTGTATAAGACGCACCGCAATTTTCACCCACTTTTAGGGAGAGAAAAAGTGCTTCTTATACTCTGAAAAGTACAGTAACTTTTACAACACATATACCTTTCAAGGTCAAACTCGTCAAGGAAGGACGACGAATGAGGCAATTTGCAGGGAACAACTTCGTTCACTCTCCTTCGCGTCCTGATCTTAGTTTTCTTATCAGGTTCCTGCAAATTGCTTCTTGGCTTTCTGCCAACCATAGTAAAATTACGATTATTTATTCTTTGGATTCTTGTAGGCTGTTAATAAAGTTAATTAACAGCCTTTGTTTGAAAAAGACTGATTTAATTTAGTAAACTAAGGTTTGTACAGACTTTGTGTGTGCTGCATTCTTTGGGGTCCGTAGCTGGGGAAGAACAGAGATAGAGAGATAGAGATAGAGATAGAGATAGAGATAGAGATAGAGATAGAGATAGAGATAGAGATAGAGATAGAGATAGAGATAGAGATAGAAATAGAGATAGAGATAGAGATAGAGATAGAGATAGAGATAGAGATAGAGATA
>WNWU01000046.1:3207754-3220927 GCA_012654045.1 Ptyas mucosa | reverse complement strand
TATTACTATTACTATTACTATTACTATTACTATTACTATTACTATTACTATTACTATTACTATTACTATTATATGATCAGCTGTGGCGCGCAATCTTTTTTTTTTTACTTTTAAAAGCATTGCTTTTAAAAGTTAAAAAAAAGTTTCTGACGATCGCGTGGCTCAGCTGGGATCGTCAGAGCCTTTTAAAAGCATTTTTTTTACAATCTCTTCCGCCAAAGAGGTTGTAGAAAAAATGCTTTTAAAAGTTTTTTTTTAAAAAAAAAAAGCCTCTGAAGATCCGGCAACTCAGCTGGGAATCATCAGAGGCTTTTTTTTCCCCCTTTTAAAAGCATTTTTTTAACAACCTCGTCAGCCGAAGAGGTTGGAGGAAAAAAATGCTTTGAAAAGGCTCTGACAATCCCAGCTGAGTGAATGAATAGCATATATGTGCGAGAGGAACCTTGACCTTTTTAAGATAGTGTAATTGGCTAAATGTCACCCCATAATTGGCTTCGCACAACATAGGTAAACAAGTACAGGTAATCCTCAATTTACAACAGTTCCTTTAGTGACCGTTTGAAGTTCCGACGACGCTGAAAAAAATGCCTTCTGACAGTTTTTCCACACTTATAACTTTTGTAGCATCCCTGCAGTCACGTGATCAAAATTCAGATGCTTGGCAACTGGTTCATATTTATGACAGTTGCAGTGTCCCGGGGTCACATGATCCCCTTTTACGACCTTCCGACAAGCAAAGTCAAAGGGGAAGCCAGATCCACTTAACAACTTAACTTAACTGAACAATGGCAGGGTTTCCCTTAATCACCTTGGCAAAGAAAGGTCGTAAAATGGTTCAAAACTTAACAAATGTCTCACTTAACAATGGAAATTTTGGGCTCCAGCGCGGTCGTAAATTGAGGACTACTTGTAATCCCATTTTCTTTGTGGGCTGAATAATGCTCAGTTCATTTATCACAATAAGAAAAAAATAACCCCTAAAGTCAACAGTAGCTTTGGTCACATTTGTCATATTACGCAAATACACCTTCTAATTTTGGAAACACACCTGAGCTCTATTGTTGAGTTGAGTTTTCTTCATTTGTTTCTGATAACAAATCAAATGAATCATCATTACAGGGCTAGAAAGACCAACATAAGGGCGTGGATACAGTCATTAAAAAGAAGTATAAAATGTTATATAAAGTGGAAAGCAATAATGAACTATAGAGATATACAGCAGAAATGATGTGTAAGAGGTATAGAAGATATAAATATGTAAATAGTGGGAACAAAAAAAAGGAGGGGTAGAAATGCAGAGGAGAAAAAAAATTGGTATGTGAAAGGTGAAGTACGTACCATATTTTTCAGAGTATAAGACACACAGGAGTATAAGATGCACCTTAGTTTTGCGGGAAGAGAATAGGAAAAAAAATCTGTCTATCAGGTATTTATCTGGTTAGTAACCTTAGTCTGGTCAGCTTCAGCACATTAGTTGGCTGGTTTTGAGTGCGCTTGCGCTCGCTACGCACCTGGTTGGGGATAAAAAACAGCTGATCATTGGAGAGAGAAGCAATGAGAAAAGCAGGCAAAGCGCGGAAGATCACTTCACTCGCTAGCATCTCATTAGGGCTGAAAAAAAGCTTCAAAAAAGCTACATTCAGAGTATAAGATGCACCCAAATTTTCAGCCTCTTTTTTTTGGGGGGGGGGGAGTGTGTCTTATACTCCAAAAAATACGGTAAGTCAAATTGACTCTAGTTTGCAGTGTTGAGCTCTAAACAGAAGGTAGAAATAATCATCTGATGAATTCTGAGAACATTTGCATAGAACCTGGCAATGTTGAATGTTGTAACAGGGCTGGTACATAAAATCAACAGGGAGATGTAAAAACTGTGTACCCTGGATAGTTTTGTAATACAGGTAGTCCTCAGCTTATGACCACAATTGGGGCCCAAAATTTCTGTGGCTATACGAAACCTTTGTTAAGTGAGTAACAAGTCATTTACTTGTAATTCAGCTGTCATTTAGAATATGGAGGAGCAGACCTGAGGGGATTGAAATGCTGTGTTTTGGGCTACTAGCTGAGGGGAACATGGTTTTTTTCTAAACAATCCATTTTCACTAAATCATAATGAAAATAAATTGTGGCGGCGAAAGTATTTGTGTCTTGGTATTTTTCTGCGGGGGTGTTTGAACGCACATGAGAAGATAGCTTTGATCACTTGGTCATTCCCTGCTCTGGTGTCATCCATCTTTGACTCAATACAGCTATACTTTTAGCCACTTTTCTTTTGGAATACGTCTAATGGTAGAATAGAATAGAATAACAGAATTCAAAGGGACCTTGGAGGTAGTGGTGGGATTCAAAAATTTTTACTACTGGTTTTGTGGGCATGGCTTGGTAGGCGTGGCATGGCTTGGTGGGTGTGGCACCAAGGGAAGGTTACTGCAAAATCCCCATTTCTTCCTGATCAGCTGGGAGGCAGAGAATAGTTGGGGCAGGGCCAGTCAGAAGTGGTATTTACCAGTTCTCCAAACTACTCAAAATTTCTGCTACCGGTTCTCCAGAACTGGTCAGAATCTGCTGAATACCACCTCTGCTTGAGGTCTTCTAGTACAATCCCCTGCTTATGTAGGAAACCCTGCACCACTTCAGACAAATGGTTGTCCAACATCTTCTTAAAAACTTCCAGTGTTGCAGCGTTCACAACTTCTGGAGGCAAGTTGTTCCACTGGTTAATTGTTCTCACTGTCAGGAAATTTCTCCTTAGTTCTAAGTTGCTTCTCTTCTTGATTAGTTTCCATCCATTGCTTCTTGTCCTGCCTTCAGTTGCTTTGGAGAATAGCTTGACTCCCTTTTTATGGCAGCCTCCTACCATTCTTTCTGGGTCATATTACAAGAGAGTTGTAATGTAGTAACAGTGAGAGGGATCTTGGTGTCCTAGTGGACAATCACTTAAATATGAGCCAGCAGTGTGTTGCAGCTGCCAAAAACTTCCTCCTACCTACCATTCTCTTTTCTCACATCTTTCTCCCCACAGATAATGGGTCTAAAAAGATATCTAGGAGTTCTTCATAAATGTTGGGAGAGCTTCTGTGTCTAATGCCATGGGAGTTTGGATTAGGTATGCCAGATGCCAAGAAGTATGGCTAATCTATGGCTAATATGGCTAGGGTATAGCTAGTCTAGAGAAAAGAAGGACTACGGGTGACATGATAGTAGTATTTCAATATTTGGGGGCTGCCACAAAGAACAAGGGGTCAACTTATTTTCCAGAGTACCTGGAGGCGGAACAAGAAACAATGGGTGGAAATCAATCAAGGAGAGAAGCAACCTCTCCTTAAATAAATAAATAAAACCTGGAATTAAGGAGACACTTCCTGACACTGAGGACAATGAATCAGTGGAACAACTTGCCTTCAGAAGTTGTGGGTGCTCCATCGCTGGAAATTTTTAAGAAGAGACTGGACAGCTACTTGTTTGAAATGGTATAGGGTCACTTGCTCGAGCAGGGGGTTGGACTAGAAGACCTCCAAGATCCCTTCCAGGTGCAGCGGTGTTACACGGCCCATTCTTGGGCTACCAAGAACTGCCTGCATCAATGCTCTCTGCATTATCTGTGTGCTAATGCAAATATTGGAGGTTTTTTTCTCCCTAGAGATTCATGACCAAATAAGGAGAGTGACAAAAATAAGGAGGGCTCTTTGTATATTGCTAGGCATGAGAAGACATGTCCATACAGTAGCTTTTCTCAAGCCCAAGGCAGGGACGAGATGACAAGATCCAAGCAAGTCTGATTCTTTATTTATTTAAACCTAATTGACAGAATCTTACCAAATTAAAGTTGTAAATTTCTTACCTACATCTTGACAGATTCTAGGGTATGATTATGATGAACCTCCTCCTCGTCCTTGGGACTGCACGGTCTCTTAAGCTGGGCCTCTTTGTGGGAAAACTGTGTTGCCAAAAGTCTCCCCCAGTGCTCCTACAGGTGCACATTCCATCACCTTTTTGTGTAGTATTTGTTAAGATGACTTCTTGTAATTTGTATGGGAAAGGGAGACTGGGTGAAGAGATTCTACCAAGGCATTGATCAGATAAGACACAGCATAGTCTGCAAATAGGTAGTGGACAAGACAAGAAAGTCAGAAGAGACAATCCCAAGTCTCTTGGGATATAAAAAGGATGGGGAGAATTGTACTTTCAGACCTGCCAGATTCTGGTAATGTAGCTTTACCAGAGGTGGGTTTCAGCAGATTCTGACCAGTTCTGGAGAACCAGTTGCGGAAATTTTGAGTAGTTCCGAGAACCGGTAGCAAATAGTTCCGAGAACCAGCAAATACCACCTCTGACTGGCTCCACCCCCATCTATGCTCTGCCTCCCGAGTCCCAGCTGATCAGGAGGAAATGGGGATTTTGCAGTATCCTTCCCCTGGAGTGGGGAGGGAATGGAGACTTTACAGTATCCTTCCCCTGCCACACCCACCAAGCCACACCTACAGAACCGGTAGTAAAAAAAAATTTGAAACCCACCACTGAGCTTTACAATAATGTAGAATTAGTTCATCTAATTGTGTTCCTATCTGATCTACTAAGAAAGCCTGACACAATTTCCCCCAAATCATTCAAAATTCAGAAGTCTTGTTTTCTCCCATATCTGCTAATTTGCCACATGAGTGCTGGCCTTCGCACATTCAGCCTTCTTCTTCTTCTTCTTCTTCTTCTTCTTCTTCTTCTTCTTCTTCTGTCACTAAGTCGTGTCCGACTCTTCATGACCCCATGGAGCACAGCCACGCCAGGCCTGCCCATCCTCCACAGTATCTAACTATCTCATCCTCTGCCACCTCCTTCTTTTGCCTTCAGTCTTTCCCAACATCAGGGTCTTCTCTAATGTGTCCTCTCTTCTCATTTGGTGACCAAAGTATTCGAGCTTCAGCTTCAGTATCTGTCCTTCCAAGGATAGGGTTGATTTCCTTTAGGAATACATCTATTACTGACCCACACAAATCCCCATTAAACCATTGCAGAAACACCATGCAAATTTAATCTCCATCCCTGATGAAGTCCAACATCCCACAGTAGCCTCCTTCTTTCTCTTCCAATAGAAGGAGCTGTGTTGGCCAAGCCCTCCATTGAATAATTGAGTAGTGGTTATGGTACTATGCCGTTTCTCAATGAATAAAAACAAAATGTTATCCTTCATCATCACCACTGACCCACGTTGGGCATGTTGGCACATACTGTAGCAAGCATCCTCTTACTCTCCTTTCTGAAATAAAAAAATAAAAATAAAAGAGAAGGCAGATATTTCCTCTTCAGTCCAGTGGTGAAATCCAATTTTTTTTTACTACCGGTTCTGTGGGCATGGCTTGGTGGGCATGGTGTGGCTTGGTGGGCGTGGCTTGGTGGGCATGGCAGGGGACGGATACTGCAAAATCTCCATTCCCGCCTCACTCTGGGACCAGCCAGAGGTGATATTTGCCAGTTCTCCGAACTACTCAAAATTTCCACTACAGGTTCTCCGAACTGCTCAAAATTTCCACTACCGGTTCTCCGAACTGTTCAAATTTTCTGCTACTGGTTCGCCAGAACCTGTCAGAACCTGCTGGATTTCACCCCTGCTTCAGTCCCCTACTTATGATTGGAATCAATTCTTGCTTAACCTAAAGAACCCACCAAGTTATTGCATGATCCCAACAAGCCTCAACCAACTTGTTTGTTCTCCATTGACGTTGCCCCTTTCTCCATTTCACTGTGCAAGTTGTTATTACTCTACTTTGTGTGGGATTTGGTGATCACTCATGTCTTCTATTCCACCCACTGGAGGGAATTATTCCAAAACATCCTACAGGGGAGCCACGCTCCAATAACTATAAAATTCAGTGCATTCACTTGTTGGCTTCAGGACAACACTGGAGTCACTCTTCAGATATCATGGCTGCTGGTCTTGTTGTCTTCTTCTGCCTCATCTCCTCAGTCTTATTGACAGGTGGTGAGTATTGCTATTCAACATTGAGATTCTAGAGAGTTGGTAAAGGGAGGTTTCTTACATGGATAAAGACACATGGCTAGACAGACATCTTCAGCTCACTGTGTCAACTCGCGAAGCATTTCTGACCTGCTTTCGAGTTGCCATAGGCAGGGGGATAGGGAGTTGAGCCTCGCAGCTGCAGCAAGGAATAAAGCACATTCCAGCCAGCAAATGTCAAGGCCATCTCCACAGGAAACCCACAGTGGCCGGCGGGAGGGACTTTGACAACCCGCAAAATTGCTTTGTTGGGGAATGTGACTGATGACACACCTTGGGGGGAGGGGAAAACAGCGTCAGAGCCAAGGCACAAATTAAGGGAGATCAGAGTTGGCTTCATTTGGTCTGTGCTGACATGACACTCTTAATAAATAACTGGATTTCTTTTGAAGCTTGGCTTGAGGCTCATGATTTAATTAGGGCATTGGTCAGAACCCTAACACTCTGCTTGTTTTAGCTTTTTAAAAGCAGACTCTCAATAAATAAATGATGAGGTGAATCAGCAACAAGATAGTTGCAGGATGGGCAGGAGGCTAAGAGTTGGTCTTTGGAGTCAGTCTTCATTCCTGGTGCCAGCAAGGAAATTCCACTCCAGCAAAGCCCCAGCAAACAGACTTTCATGACATTTCACAACTACAGACCTTTATCAGGCTTGGAGAGTTGCCAAGCCAATATCTTCCAAACTCCATGCTGTAGCAAGCAGTTACTTGACAAGAAATCAGGAACAGACCTTCACCCTAATGATTTGAATTGTCTTCTGCAAATTCCCCTCCCCTTTGCTCCTCTTTAGTCCCTATGGGAGGGGTCATTCACTCCCGAGTCGACCCTTGTTTCTTAGCTGTTCCCTTCTCCTGGCAGCTCTGTGCACGCGTACATTGGGAACAGGCTCCAGCTGTTCTTCTGCCCCACTGATATCCAACTCCGAAGGCAGCTGGCAATTGTCAGACGGCCCTGGCCCCCTCTCTGCCTCTGATGCAGAGCATTCATCAGAGCCTTCCGCAGACCCCAGGACTGGCCCATGTTCCTCCCCAACCTCCTCACTCTCTGAGTCTGCCACCCGCTCTGCTGGCCGCTGGCCGCTGGCGGGCCACAACACCAGCTCCTAATTCAATGTTTTCAACCAAAACACTAAAATGAATGTCACAGATTATAAACCTACCTAACCCTTCTTCAGGGTCTCAGGATACTCTGTATTGGTTCCTAATATGCTGGCACCCATTCAGTGTGTTTAGAAGGCTGATCTCAATCGATAATAAAAAGAAAGGTTTGGGAGAGAATCTCATCTAAAGAACTGAATGAAAGATCACGTTTCCTATTTAAAAGCTGAGCTAATTTCTGATATCCTTATTTTTCAATCTCTAACCTTCTAAGATTCAAACGTTTGGTAGAAATGGCTTAGGAGACACACCTAGAAAAAAATATTATGAACAGAACACAACAGAACAGAATTCTTTATTGGCCAAGTGTGATTGGAACACAAGGACATATGTCTTTGGTGCATACGCTCTCAGTATACATAAAAGAAAAGATACGTTCATCAAGAATCATAAGGTACAACACTTAACGATAGTCATAGGGTACAAATAAGCAATCAGGAAACAATATCAATATAAACCGTAAGGATACAAGCGACAAAGTTACAGTCATACAGTCATAAGTGGAAGAAGATGGATGATGGGAACGATGAGAAGATTAATAGTAGCGCAGACGTAGTTAATAGTTTGACAGTGTTGAGGGAATTATTTGTTTAGCAGAGTGATGCTGTTCGGGGGGAAAACCTGTTCTTGTGTTTAGTTAATTTGGAGGTCTAAAAAGGGGTTTTAAATAACTGTTGTATAACTTGGTTGGCTCACTGCATGTATAACCATTTTGCTTTTCTCCTCTGCAGTCACATCTCTAAAATGCCAGACTTGTTTGGCCACTAGAGGAGAATGTAGAAACGAGGACATGGTATTGATGGAGTGTGAACCAGACCAAACACATTGCCTTTCCTTCATTTACTTTATTACTCTGAGTGAGTGAAATGTCTTTTCAGTTTAGCTGACAAGTCCATATTACCATCACTTAGTATCTCAAGCATCAAGGAATAGGTCAGGGTTCCTTGAAGGTGGATTTCACCATTGACTTCAACTAATGTCAGCGTATTCTGCCAATTTCAGTGGGTTATGTTTACTAGAAATGTTCTGTTGGCAAAAAAATATTGTTTTCTGTTGCTCTATCGTACATGGAAAACACAGGGAGAAAAGTGGTAACAGAACGAAAGGGATGCAGTATTCATTTAACTGTGCAGAATAGTTTCTAGAAGTTCACCTGTCAAAATTAACTCTTCCTCCTTTCCTGAAATAAATGGAGGAAACCATCTCCAATACAGTAATTTTGTGCCTTTGAAATGCCTGCTTCTCTGCTCTTTCTCCTATTAAGGAAAACCATATAATCTTCTCGACCAGCCAACATCTATTAATACAAGGGATCTCGAATAAAATATTTAATCGAGTACGGTGCTTTTTAAACATTGCCTTTATTTTCTTTTCTTTTTTTCTAAATCCCAGCATTTCCTCTCTGTTTCACAGCCACTCCTTCACTCAGTTACACGGCTAAGTCTTGTGCAAGGGCTGAGGAATGTACTGAGGGCTTTTACAGTATCACCTCCACACAGGGAAAATTTTCTCAATCGAACGTCTTCTGTTGCCAGTCAGACGGCTGCAATACCCTGCCTCTTATGTGTAAGTAACTCAACTCAATGTTTCTTTGCATAGCTTTAAATTTGGCAGTACTGTGGGCAGGGAGTGAGAACGCCAGGGGAGCAAATTTGACCCAGTTTAAGGAGAAAACAAGGGGATGCGGTGGCTCAGTGGCTAAAATGCTGAGCTTGTCGATCGAAAGATCGGCTGTTCAGCAGTTCGAATCCCTAGCACTGTGTAACGGGGTGAGCTCCTGTGATTTGTTCCAGCTTCTGCCAACCTAGCAGTTTGAAAGCACGTAAAAAATGCAAGTAGAAAAATAGGGACCACCTTTGGTGGGAAGGTAACAGCGTTCCGTGCACCTTTGGTATTTAGTCATGCCGGCCACATGACCACGGAGACGTCTTCGGACAGCGCTGGCTCTTCAGCTTTGAAATGGAGATGAGCACCGCCCCCTAGAGTCAGGAACGACCAGCACATATGTGGGAGGGGAACTTTTACCTTTACCTTTTAAGGAGAAAGCAACAGCACCACCATACATGCCTCCAAAGAGATGTAAAGTTTCAATGGAGCAGCAAGCTTCAGGGGGTAAGAGGGTGAGGAATAACAAAATAACAGAGTTGGAAGGGACCTTGGAGGTCTTCTAATCCAACCCCCTGCTCAAGCAGGAAACCCTATACCGTTTCAGACAAATGGTTATCCAATCTCTTCTTTAAAAATGATGAATTAATGAAAGTTCATTAGTTGAGCAAGCCATTGTTGGATCCACCACAGGTAGTCCTCAATTTACGGACACAATTGAGCCCCAAATTTACATTGCTATGTGAGAAATTTGTTACATGATCTTCGCCCCATTTTACGACTTCTCTTGCCACTCTTGCTAAGTGAATCACTGCAGTTGTTGAATTAGTAACACGGCTGATAAGTGAATCCGGCCTTCCCCATTGACTTTGCTTGTCAAAAGGTCGCAAAAGGGGACCACACGACCCCAGGACACAGCAACTGTCATAAATGTGAGTCAGTTGCCAAGCATCTGAATGAAAATCATGCGACCATGAGGATGCGGCCGTGGTCATAAGGGGTGAAAAATGGTCATAGGTCACTTTTTTCAGGGCCGTTGTAACTTCGAACGGTCACTAGATGAACCGTGGTAAGTCGAGGAATATCTGCATAAGATAAAAACAACAGTGTGTCAGTGGAGAACATGGCAGTCAAGCAACCCAGGTTGAAATGGCTGCCTAGGGTTGCAGTCAACCATTGGAGGAGAAGGAAGAGCTTCAATCAGTAGTGGGTTGTTACCGGTTCGCCCCGGTTTGGGTGAACCGTTAGTGGCGGTGGCAGGAGGCTCCGCCCACCTACCCGGATGCTTCTGCACATGTGCAGAAGCATCATGCACGTGTGTGAGCACACGCACGCCCACAACTGGTAGCAATGGGTTTTGAAACCCACCCCTGGCTTCAATTACTGAAGTTGCCAATCAGAGCTAGGATTGTCATAAGGGGAAGTGAGCCCTACAGTCTATTCTCTCAAAAGGGCTTATGAGGCGTCAAGAGGGGGGGGAAACCATCTATTTTGAAGGGGACCTTCAGAACATGCATCAGGGTGGATTTGTGATGGAGCAGATGGAATGAGGTGCCCTCCTCATGCCTGGTCCAGCTCTACCTTCAGACTCTTGGATTACAAATCCTGTCCTGGCTGGGAATCCTGGAAACCAGAATGTGAAAGGACTTGGGATTTAATATGGGACAGTGGCCATGAAAAAGTTTGCTAACCTTGGGTTGATTCCTACAGTGCCACTCCGTGACAAACTCAAACCCAATGGATTTGTATGCTTTGGATCGTACACAAGACATGGAGATTCCCACCAGCCAACTCAGCCAATTCTCTGTCTTGGCCAAGAGACGCGTTGTGTCAGCCTGAATTTTACCATGAATACATGTGAGTGCAATCTTTTCTTTTCTTTTTTTTCTAAATCAGAGAAACGATTTTTTATAATCATTGTGTTGAATGGAGTGTGTTGTTGTTTCCAATTTTGGGCAAATAATATTCTGGCTACAGTAAGTATATGAAGCATAAGGTATTAAATTTCTTTGTTTGTCTTTCCTTTTATAATACCCAACAGAAATAACTCTGGTTTCATGTCGATTTTTAGTTCAGTAATTTCCTCCAACCACTTTTTAATTTTTGACCAATAACCTCTGGCTTTGAGACATGTCCACCACATGTGGTAGTATGTCCCTTTTTGGTGGTTACATTTCCAGCAGACTATGTTCTTATTGGAAGAGTTGACAGGAGGACAGTAGTGATGTTCTCTTGTTCATGACTGATCTAAGGGCTTAATGAGCGTCACCATAGTACAAAGGATTTCCCCAAAGAGTGGCTACGCTCGGGAGTTCGTCAAGAGGAAAACTATCTTTGTTTTCTAATATCCTTGCAATAACATCTCAGAGATTTTTATTCTTCCTTTTTTTTCCTCCACAGTTGGAGCTATGCAAGAGGAGGGTATGATCCAAGGATGTGCAACCGCAAATGTATGTACCTATCCTAAAGGAGATATGCGAATGGCCAACGGCCTTATGAAATTCAACACCACAATGGAGTGTAACACTATGCCACTATCACTTGCCAATGCTTTTCTTCCCATGTAGTCAGATTATAGCCTTCTTCCTTTGTCTTTCAGGATGTATAAAAGTGAGAAGGAGGTTGGAGTTTCAGTAGTAAAAGTAACAGAGGATTGGGGTTAAGCATTCTTGAGAGCTTGGCAGTAATTTAAAATATGGAGGAGCAATCCTGAGAGGGTTGAAATGCTATGTTTGGGGCTACTAGCAGCTGAGGGGAATGTGGTTTTTCTCTAAACATTCCATTTTCACTAAATCATAATGAAAATAAATTGTGGTGTTGAAAGCATTTGTGTCTGTGTATTTTCTTAAGGAGTGTTTGAACACAGAGGAGAAGATAGCTTTGATAAACTCGTCATTCCCTCCTCTATGTCACCCATTCTTGACTCAGTTCAGATTAACAGATTAACAGGGTTGGAAGAGACCTTATAGGTCAATGATGGCTAAAGTTTTTGCCATCGCTTGTCAAAAATGGGGGGAGCATAGGAGGTCGTGCATGTGCATGCCCACACCCATAATTCTATGCACACTTCCCCCCCCCGCACCCCGCCACTTTTGGCACTTGGTGGCACAGTGGGCCTGGTAGGCCTGTTTTTTTGCCCTCCCCAGGTTCCAGAGGAAACTCTCTGACTGAGCAGCGGGGCAGCGGCCATTGTGACCGTCAAAAAGCTGGGGCAACGGGACCAAGCATTGAGCAGGAGTGGTGATTTGAATGGAGCATGAATGCTGTGTGAGTGATTGCCAGCTCATGGGCAAAAAAAAAAAAAAGGAAAAGATTTTTAAATCTGTCAAAAGAGCCCCAGCGGAATAATAGCGGCTAATGTGAATGGGCAAAAGGAAGGAAAAAGGCTAAAGTGGAAATTTAAAGTGACAAAACTCAAAAAGAAAATTGACTTCTGGGTAAAAATATTTGGAGAATTTTAAAAATTAGAAGAAAAACCCCATAACTGTGTAGAGGACTGTAAAGAAAATAAGCAGATTTCTTTTTTGAATGTTGGAGAAAAACTAAAGAGAAACTTAAAATTAAAGCCCTGTAATAGAAGTTGTGTACCAAAAAAAGGGGGGAAATGGACTTTGTAATTTGGACTGGACTTTAAATTGATTTGATTTATATAAAGGTAAAAAAGAAGAAGAGGGGAAAATCTTGACCTTTCTTTCCAACATCACTGCTGAAGTTGTCCACTGAGGAAAAGTGGAATTACTGCAAATCAGTCCTATAATCAAGTCCTCATCCTCAAAATTGGTCCAGTAGAAGGCAACGGTCACAGAGAGTTGTAAAAGGACCAAGACAAGTTTTCTAAACCAATACAGATCTTGACAAAGGCCATCCATTGTATGACCAAAGCTATTTCCATCCCATATCTGAAGCCAATTGAAATGGCCCAGATTTCAGCCATTCTGTAATTGGTTCCTCATCACCATCTCAGTAATCTTCAGTAGAAAAGAAAGAATAGTGATTGGTCAGTTAGTTACATAGCACCTCTAAATCCAGGGTGGGAAAAATTATAATTAAATTTTTACCATAAAAATGATCCAAATAAATGAACGTAGGAATTAAGGTGAAATACAGTCAAGAGGGGGAAAGTGTACAAATAAGATACAGAGAGTTGCAGTGAGATATAAAATCAACTTTAGAAGATAAACTGAGCCCCTAAGAAAGAGCAGGGTAAGATATAGACATGTAGTAAACAAAGAATGACATCCCTCCACAGCAAAGTTTATTTTGTGTATGTTTTTTAATAAAACTACTATCTTTCCTAATGGAATTTGGCTTCTGCCCTGCCTGAATTTGCTATCTCTGTCAGCCAATCATTTGGGATCCTACATTCAACCTCCTCCAGGAACGGGGCGCGATGAGTCTAGT
>WNWU01000046.1:3182758-3207744 GCA_012654045.1 Ptyas mucosa | reverse complement strand
GGGGGGGGAAAAAGGGGGGAAATTTGTATTGGTAAAACTTTTTCAATAAAAAATAAAAGAAGCTAGATGTTGGACCATTAGGCCAAAAACTAGTCAGGTCACTCTATCCTAGAAAGCAGGGCTGAGTAAGCAGAGTTAGATATAGACGTACGGTAAACAAGAAATCTAATCCCCATTTGACTGCAGTGCAAAGTTTATTTTGTGTATATTTTTTAAGAAAACCATTATCGTTCCTAATGGAATTTGGCTTCTGCCCTGCCTGAATTTGCTATCTCTGTCAGCCAATCATTTGCGATCCTACATTCCACCTCCTCTAGCTACTTCTTCAAAAACATTTCCCTAGTTGCAAAGCTGAGCAAATAGGTGGCTTCAGGAAAGGCAGCAGAGTTGACTTCTACCAACATGAGGACTGCTGGAATTCTTATCTTCTGTCTCTTCTCCTCCATCTTGTCAAAAGGTAAGGAATGTAATTTCCTTAAACCTGAGATGTAGAAACTTCAGGAGACTTCAGGAAAGGGATGGAGGGCAGGCAGACTGATGAAGCCTCTGGTAAATTGTTCTACTACAAGTCGTTCTCGACATATTTGTCCATTTGTACAGTGGCCATCTGAAGTTAAAGGACTGCCTGTAGTGGATGCAGGATTAATGATTGTCTCTTCAGAGTATCATTAGAGCCAATTTGGTGTAGTGGCTGAAGGTTTTGGAGTAGGAATTGGGCACTATGAATATATCCATTCATGAGAAACAAAAACTAGGCAAGTGATGTTGGACCATTGGGCCAAAAAACTAGGCGGGTGACTCTATCTCAGCCCTAGGAAGAAAGTATTGGCACAACACATCTATAATGTGCCCAAATCCTGCATCCCCAGGAATCAAGAGCCAAGGCTGATATCAACAATTATTCAGACTTCATAGACATTCAGAATTCAGGCTCTTGCAGAAAAACAGCCTCAGACAGCATCCAAATGGCTTCTTCACAAAACTGGTCTATGACATAAATATCAAAAGATGGGAAGATCCCATTTCACATTAAAATGTTAGAGGTCTGAGAGGGTGAATCTCTCCCTTATCTCAACTTCTCTTCCATTTCCACAATCTGATCTCATCTCCCATCACCCTTCCACAGGTTCCCATCAGAAAAAACAACAGGGGAGACATGCTTAGTAAACCGGATTATAACAGAAGTCTTGGACGTAAATGCTAGGATAGCATAATATACAAAGGTGACGCTGATCATTGGCATGACTATGTCTTCTATTTGTAGTGACATCTCTAAAGTGTCAAAGTTGTTTTACCTTTGCAACTGAATGTGAAGGAGATGATGTGAAGGTGGTGGAGTGTAAAGAAGATGAAGAATTTTGTTCTACTGTAGTTGCTAATACTACTATAGGTAAGTGAAAATTGAGTTTGTTCTCAAGCATGCCTATTACTTGGTATCTGGACCATCAAGGAACAACCTGCACATGTTTCTCATTTTTTATATAATTTTTATATATTTATTAGAACATAGAAGATCAGAGTTAGAAGGAGCCTTGGAGGTCTTCTAGTCCAACTCCTTGCTCAAGCAGGAGACGCTATACCATTTCAGACAAGTGGCTGTCCAATCTCTTCTTACAAGCTTCCAGTATTAGAGCGCCCACAACTTCTGGAAGCAAGGCATTCCGCTGACTGATTTTTCTCATTTTCAGGAAATTTCTCTTTATTCTTTGTTGCAGCCCCTCAAATGAGCACTGTTATTGTGTCACTCCAGTCCTTCTTTTTACTAGACCAGCCATACCCAGTTCCTGCAACTGTTCTTCATAGGTTTTAGCCTCCAGTCCACAATCACCTTTGTTGCTCTTCTCAACACTCTTTCCAGAGTCTCAACATCTTTGCTGACATATGTCACCCATTTCACTGTCAAGCAACAATAAAATGCTAACATTTAGCTTCTAGGTTATGCTAAAACTTGATTGGGTTTGGGACTTTCCTTCAATGACTTCTCTTGGGGGTTCACTGAGGGACAGTAGAAGTCCAATGTTATTTGCCAGATGTAATTTTTTTAAAACTTAGGTGAATTGACATGTACATGGAGACAAGAGAGGACAAGTGATGAAACACACATCTTGATGTAGCAATCTACACTTTGCCCTTTTGAATGTGCATCACAGATTGCAAGCTAAACAGAAGGAGCTTACATTACTTTCTCACAATGCAAGATTCATCGTTCTGCAAAACCTCCAGATTCAGCAGTTGCCGGTGCTTATATGTTTCTTGGGAATAAATACATCTTCAAAGGCGTCAACATTTACATGAAAGCCAGTGAGGTTTGCTAGTTCATGTTAAGATTAGGAGCCAGAAGATCAAAATTCTTGTCCTTCCTCAGTTGCAGAAGTTTCACTGGCCAGTTATTCTCTGCAGGTCCAAGAACTAAAATGTGCTGGGTTAGAAACAGGGAGACTCAGCCATGGAAGTTCACTCAACAGTTTGGGTCAGTCAATCTTTCACAGCCCAAATAACCTTAGTGATTTGATAGGGAAAAGTAACAGGTGGAAGTGCTATGAGCTCCTAAACAAAAAGAATATGTATTTCATAAAATGAAATAAACGCAGATATTTAGCGATTTCTTCCAAAGTACGACAGCCAAATGAACATGTTTGATATGCATTTCTTCATTTGCTGCTGAGTTCCATATTTCTTTTTTAATTCCCTTCTGCAGTCACAGTTCCAGTGAGTTTTATTATCAAGGAATGTTCAAAAGGCAAGGACTGTTTGAATGGCCTCTACACCACCTCAACAGTAGACGGAAAATTTGAAATAGTTAGAGCTAACTGTTGCCAAACTGATGTCTGTAATGCAGAACCACTCCTGTGTAAGTATCTACAGCTTAATACATCCTTTTCAAACTCTATATTTTTTTTAACTCTTGCTTGTTGCAAAGAATCTTGGATTCCTTGATTCTATCAAAGCTGGAATTGAACTCAAGTATATGAAAAGAATGTCAAGTTGGAGGAGGCTGTAATAAACATTGAAAGGGTTAATTAATTGTTTGTTTGTGTGTTTGTTTATGTATGTATGTATGTGTTTGTTTGTTTGTTTGTTTGTTTTGTCAAGCATGTAAGAGATAACAGGTATAAGTATAAACATAGATATGAACATAGTAAATGGGTACGAATAAATGGAGACAGTAGGACAGGGATGGTACACACGCTGGTGTGCTTACGCCCCTTACAGACCACTAAGGAATGAGATAAGGTCAACAGTAGATAGTCTAAGGATACAGTTATGGGGATTTGGGGATGTTATAACAGAGTCAGGCAGAGCATTTCAGACATCGACCACTCTGTTGCTGAAGTCGTATTTTCTGCAATCGAGTTTGGAGCGGTTTACCTTGAGTTTGTATCTATTGTGTGCTCATGTATTATTGCGGTTGAAGTAGTCATTGACAGATAGCACACTGTAGCAGTTAATTTTGTGTTCTACGCTTAGATCAGATCATAGGCAGCGTAGTTCTAGGTTGTCCAAGCCCATAATTTCAAGCCTGGTGGCATAAGGGATTCTGTTGTGAGTAGAGGAGTGGAGTACTCTTCTCGTGAAATACCTCTGGACTCTCTCAATTGTATTAATATCCGACTTACAGTGCAGAACACAGGTTTCCTTTTTTTTTATCAGCAGCCATATGAAAAAATGCTGCTGAGTTTTGTCCAAACCAGTCCCTTAGGTTTTGAAGCCATGATATTCTTCTTCCACCTGGGCCTCGTTTGCCTTCAATTTTTCCCTGGAGGATTAAGTGAAGGATGCTGTATTTTTCTGGGTGTCGCATTACATGTCGAAAATACTCTAACTTTCACTTTTTAATGGCTTTGATTATTTCCCTTTGCTTTCCCAGGCGGCTTATCACCTCCTCATTTGTGATTTTGTTAACCCAATTTATACGTAACAGCCGTCTGTAAATCCACATTTCAAATGCTTCTAGTTTGTTCAAGTGGTTTTCTGTCAGAGACTCCGTAGAGTAGGATAGAAAAGATGTAACATCTGACAAGCCTGATTTTCAGTCTTAGGCTTATGTCATGACTGTAGAAGACCTTTTTCATTTTGAAGAATGCTGTATGAGCTTTCTCTGTCCTTGTCTTTACTTCACTGATCATGTCCCAGCTTTCATGTCAATTAAAACCGATTCCAGGCAGACAAGCTGAAACTTTGAAACTTTGCTAACTGGAATATTTGCTTCTTCCAGTGGAAAATTATGAAGAGTTTCAACCAAATGGGTTACAGTGCCCCGGCTGCTTTGCACTAGATGAGGATTCTTGTGAAGCCAATCAAACTGTAGCCTGCGTTGGCAATGAGGATCAGTGTCTTACCTTAACTGCTACCACAGAGGCTTGTGAGTAGAAATTTCCTTCCTTCCTTCCTTCCTTCCTTCCTTCCTTCCTTCCTTCTTTCCTTCTTTCCTTCTTTCCTTCCTTCCTTCCTTCCTTCCTTCCCTCCCTCCTGCCCTTTTTTTAAAAAAAATAAAGGAAGATGATCTATTTGGAATAACTTTATGGAACAATTAATGTATGGTAATCAGATTTGTATCAAGTTTTTTCAAAGAACTTTAGGGTTATATAAAGGCCACAAGAACATCAAGGCCAAACTATATAAATAGCAAATGAACAATCTGCATTGCTTTATAATGTCTATGCTATAGAGTCTCATTTGCACATTTTCTGCTTTTTTCTTATCCCCAGTTGGAAATTTAACTGCAAAGTCCACTTACCAAGGATGTACGACACATAGTTCATGTTTCTTCCCACTAGGATTTTCTGAGATGGCTGGTGGGAAGATTCGGTTCAATACCACCATCCTGGAATGCAGAAATGCAACTTTTTCTGAACTTGATTAGTGATACTTGGAAAGAGCCGAACCTTCTTTGCAATTATTGGGAAATTTGTAAAAAATGAGAAAAGTTGGAGATTTAATAATGAGATAAGTAGAGATTGGAATAACAGATGCTTTTGATTTTTACCTAAGTCAGTTGTGGAAAGCTGGAAATTTGGGGAAATTGTTTGAAAATGTTTGGCAAAAATGTTGAAGTATTAATAAATGTTTGGCAAAAATGTTGACCTATCAATAAAATATGCGTTTTCGATCTTCAAAGTCCACAGAATCATCATAAAAATGAATTGATATGACAAAGAAATCTGCATTCAGTATTCTTTTTCTTTAGAATTTATATAAACAAAGGTGTTCTGAGTAAAATAGCTCTTTCTGACCCCTCCTGTCTTCCATACTTAAGAAATTGTATTGATCATTTTTTGTATTTTTATTTGGAATCTTTCTCCCTGAGTTCTACAATGTCCTTTTGCCTGAAAGTTTAGATATTACTAATTCATCGTATGACCTTTCACAGTATCCCCATAATCATGCGATCAAATTTTGGATGTTTGGCAACTGGCATATATTTACAATGGTTGCAGCATCTTGGCTCATGTCATCACTGAAACCTTCCCTGCCAGCCACCACAGGCAATCGACAGCGAAAACTGGATTCGTTGAGTGACCGTATGATTCAATTAAGAACCACAGTGGGTGGAGCAGATGGATGAGATGTCATCTATTCCTTGACTAAAGATATTGGGAGGTGACCTGCTTGGTTGCTGGGATAAAAAGAAAGTCCAACTCTGCCTTTAGATGCTTGGAGACCAAATCCTATCCTGGCTGGGAATTCTGGAAGCCAGGATGCAAATGTTTCTTGAGATTTAATATGGGATGGTGTCCATGAAAATATTTGTTCATTTGGGGTTGGTTTCTGCAGTGCCATATTGTGAGGAACTTAAACCCAATGGATTGATATGTCCAGGATCGTAAACAAGACAGGGAGATGGTCCCCAACCACCTCAGCCAGTTCTCTGTCTTGGCAGAGAGAATTGGTGTGGAAATATAGGTTTTGGCATGTATACATGTGAATGGAAAATCTTTCTTCCTTTATCTTCCTTGCTTTTTCTTTAATTAAAACAATGTCGGCTGGCGGCCCCCGGGGGAGAGCCTTCTCTGTGGGGGCACCTACTATCTGGAATGAGCTCCCCCCAGAGATACGGAGGATCCCGGATATGCGCACCTTCCGCCGCGCCCTAAAGACCGTTTTATTTCACTAGGCGGGCCTGGCCTAACTTCTCCCTCTTTTAAATAATTTTAAATAATTTTAATATCTTAAATATTTTCTAATATTTTTATACTTAAATTTAATATTCAGTTTTAAATTGATTGGGGTTTTAATCTGTCTGTCTGGGCCAAACTATTTAATTCAATTTTATTTCTATTTTAAATTTTGTATGTATGTATTTTATTGTCGGCTGTTCACCACCCTGAGTCCTTCGGGAGTAGGGTGGTATATAAATCAAATAAATAAATAAAATAAATAAATAAATTAGGGAAACACGTAGGAAAGAGAAAAATGCCATTGAAGTCCTGGAGTTAGAATCATCTTCTGGCCTCCATCTTGACTTTTTTCTGGCCCATCCAACCGACACTCCTGAATGGTTTATAGGGAACATAGACAGTATACGGACAGATACAGAAATACCAAATTGTCAAACAGACAATTTGTGCCTTCTAAAATAATACCTATTCTCAAGTCTGCTATGGTATAATATTTTTTAAGCAAATTTACCAAGCAAATGTGTTTTTGCCAAATCTTCATCCAGAGAAAAGCATTCCACCGTAGCTGGTAAATAGGTCAAGGGAACAATGTCTGTCCACTATGGAAACATTCAGAACAATATGAAAATGGACTCTGATCAGAAATCTTCCATCGCAAAAAAAACAAAAACAGAAACCACAACTGTGGCAGAGGTCTCCAACATCCTAGGATATGTACTGTGTCTAGAGGTCTAATGGGCAGAAAGAATAACCTGGGTGAACAAGAGGAACAGCCATAATAAGACAATGGTCAGATAAGAGAAATATAAGTCCGAGCTAGAACTGTAACCTGAGAAAGCATGTCAAGCATGGTAAAATCAGAAGCCCAAATGAATATAAAGGTTTATTGCAAGCTTATGGTCTCTACAAGATCCTGAACTACTAATGGTCAAAGCAAATAGGCCGTAGATAAGAACCAGTGGAATTCAAGGAGGGCTGGACTTAGATTGTGAAGAGACTTGAGACTGATGACACATTTGACACATACACCCTCAGGGTCAGCCTGACCATCTCCTGCAGCAGGGGTCCTCAACCGCTGGGCTCCAGCCCACTACTGGGCCCTGAGCCATTTGGAACCAAGCCACAGAAGCCTGGTTCCAAATGTTAAGCCCTCACGTACCTCCATTTCCGTGTGCAGTAGGCACGCATGCCTGCCAGTCACACAAATTTAACATTCCGTATCCTACACCAACAGTCGGCAAAGCCAGGAAGGATTGGGGAACTCTATCCTATAGCATCCCAGACAAGACCCTCCCTTGTTGTCAATAACGAAAGGGATGGGGGGAGAAAATACATTCCCTCTTGCAAGGTTCTGTTACTATAAATTTTTAATAAAAGTGGTATAACATGTATGATTTTGAGTTCTTTTGTCTTTTGTCTGTGAAACAGATCTTGCACTTCCTTTTCTGTGATCACTAGGGGTTGTGAACCCAATGGGATGGGGTCAGTTGTAGGAGGCTTGGCTGTTATTGGTGTGTCTGAGATGGGGATTGTGGAGATAGGTGGCTGTAGTTTCCTTTCTAACCTGCAGTAAAACACGTTCAGGTCATCTGCCAGTTGCTGATTTCCTTCACCTGGGCCACCAATGGGCCACGGCATTGTAAAGTTCAATATTTATTTATTTATTTATTATTTATTAATTATATTTCTATACTGCCTTTCTCCCGTAGGACTCAAGGCGGTTTATATTTTAAAAGATCATTCACATATTCATATGTTTAGCCCCGCCTGTTGGAACATCAGGGTCTTGAGGGCACGGCGGAAAGCACGGAGATCAGGGATATTCCGTATCTCCGGGGGCAGTTCATTCCAAAGAGTTGGAGCCCTCACAGAGAAGGCCCTCCCCCTGGGAGTCACCAGTTGGCATGATTTGACTGATGGTACCCTGAGTAGTCCCTCCCTGTGAGAACAAACTGATCGGTGGGAGGCTATTGGTGGCAAAAGACAGTGTTGTAGGTACCCAGGTCCTAAGCCATGGAGCACTTTAAAGGTGATGACTAACACCTTGAATCGCGCCCGGAAGACCACCGGGAGCCAGTGCAGCTCACGCAGGAGAGGTGTTACATGGGCGTAACGAGTTGCACCCAAAATCACCCGCGTGGCTACATTCTGGACCAGCTGGAGCCTGCGGGTGCTCTTCAAGGGGAGCCCCATGTAGAGAGCATTACAGTAGTCCATACGGGAGGTGACTAGGGCATGAGTGACTGTGCGCAAGGCGTATCACCACACAGAGGTGTTACATTGCTTCACAATCACTTGATATCCTTAAAAAATAGACAGACAGACTTTTTCCCTTAGCATTTGAAAATTGTAAGTGGAAAGGAGATTGGCACTTTAGTGGTAAGAATTACAATAATTTAGAGCTAAGCATTCTTGGGAATTTGGTAGTAATTTAGAATATGGAGGTTCAAGCTAGCTCAGGAGAATGTGATTTTTCTCTAAATGAACCATTTTCTCTAAATCATAATGCAAATAAATTTTGGTGACAAAAGTATTTGTATCTGTGTATTCTCCAAAGAGAAGTTTGAACACACACACAAGAAGACAGCTTGGATAAACTACCATTCCCTCCCCTATTGTCATCCATTTTGGAATCAATTCAGCTATACTTTACACCCTTTTCCTCTGGCATACTTCCATTCTTTGTTGTCACATCCTTCTCACCAAACGAAATGAATTTAAGGAGATATCTAGAGCTCTTCATAAAGGTTGGAAAGGGGTTTTGTATCTTAGTCCTGGTTGTGTATCCCAGATCTCAAGGAGGTGCCCTCCATCCCTCATTCCATTTTTTTCCTCTTCCTCTTTCAGCTCTTTTCTGGTGTCTTTTCTTAGCTTCTTTCTCTACTTTTGAGGCCATATTTGTGGAGGAGGATATAGATACACTGGGCAGAATTGTGTTGGGGATTGCAAGGGAAGGGAGTTGTTAAAGAGGAGAGTCAAAGCAGAGAGTATGAATCAAAGTATCCCTGGGATCAAAAAAGAATCTGTTTCTCCCTTGAAGCCACAAAAAGACAATTTTTCAGTGAGTGGCCATAGTAAAAACCAATCGCCATTACCTTCACAGCAAGAGTTTGCAACTATTTTCAAAATTGGGGGCTGGAAATTTGAAAATGTGGTGGTATTTCAAATGCTGGGACAAGATCTTATCAGCCTCACCAGCTCAGCACCAGCACACTGGTGTAAAGATATAGTTCTAAATCTTATCAACATACTGAGGGCATCAAATCCTAAGTTAAGTTCCATGTACAAATCAAACTATAGAGAACAGAGGACTACCTCTTGAGGCATTACACAAGGGAGAAGCCACCATGTTCTTTCCAACATTATGGCTGAAGTTGTCCACCGAGGAACAGTGGAGCTGCTGCAAATCAGTCATTCAATCAACTTCTCATCCTCAAAATTGGTCCAATAGAGGACAATGGTTGTAAAAAGAGTTGCAAAAGGACCAAGACAGGTTTACTACACCAATACAGATCTTGACAAAGCCATCCACTTGTATGACCAAAGCTATTTTCATCCCATGCCTGAAGCCAATTGAAATGACCCAGATTTCAGCCATTCTTTAATTGGTCCTTCATCATCGTCTCTATAATCTTCATTGAAAAAGAAGAATGGTGATTGGTCAGTTAGTTACATAGCACTTCCAAATCCAGAGGAGGCAGAATTGTAATCATAGCACAAGAAGCAAGGTATCCTTTCATGTAATCTTAAATTATAACTGTACGTTTATCTTTATTTCTTATGGATAGTGTTAGATGCTGACGGCCTGAAGGTTTTCCCTCAGGTCCGTTGTTTGAGCAGGAAGAATACTCAAACGTGATTGGTTGAGTTCCCTGACAGTTCCCTATATAAGGGCAAGCTGTCAGAGGGGCAACTGCTGGACTGTACAGTTGCTTGAATAAAAAGCTGTTGTCTGAAGCCTGTTTCCAGTCTCTTCAATCACCCAACTTAACAGATAGTGTGGGAGATCAGCAAATATAGGAATAAGTCATAGAAACTAAAGGCCGGAAACTAAAATCTGTCTACAAAAATAAAAATATAATAATGGAAATGTTCAGAGACTTATCACTAATGTATAACGAAGTACTGACATATATATTATGCACAACTGTAGGATCAGAAAAAGGTCCAAAACGATCCAAATAAATGAATGTAGGAATTAAGGTGAAACAGAGTCAAGAGGGGCAAAGGATACAAATCAGATATAGAGAATTATAGTAGGATCAGCTTTAGAAGCTAGACTAAGCCCGTACGAAAAAGCAGAGTAAGATGTAGACATGTAGTAAACAAGAAATCACATCCCCTGCAGGGATGTTTATTTTGTGTATATTTTCAAAGAACACCATAACCTTTCCTAATGTAATTTGGCTTCTGCCCTGCCTGTGATTGCTATCTCTGCCAGCCAATCATTTGGGACCTATGTTCTACCTCCTCCTGCTAATTCTTCATAAACTTTCTCCAGTTGCAAAGCTGAGCAATAGCTGGCTTCCGGAACGGCAGCAGAGTTGACTTCTACCAACATGAGGCCTGCTGGAATTCTTGTCTTCTGTCTCTTCTTCTCCATCTTGTCAACAGGTAAAGAATGTAATTTCCTTCAAACTGAGATGTAGAAACTTCGGGAGACTTCAGAAAAGGGATGGGGGGCAGGCAGGCTGAGGAAGGTCAAATAGTCCTAACACTTTCAACAATTGCAATATTCCCACAACCAGGTATCAAAATTTGGGCATTAGGCAGCTGGCATGAGTTTATATCCATTGCAGTGTCCTGGACATCTGCGACTTTCCTGACCAGAAGCGTCAATGGGGGAAGGCTGAACAACCATGTGATTCACTTAATGAGTGCAGTTACTAACGGCCAGTAGGAATGGGGCGCTATGAGTATATCCATTCATGAGAAACAAAAACTAGGCAAGTGACGTTGGACCATTGGGCCAAAAAACTAGGCGGGTGACGCTATCTCAGCTCTAGGAAGAAAGTATTGGCACAACGCGTCTATAATATGCCCAAATCCTGCATCCCCAGGAATCAAGAGCCAAGGCTGATATCAACAATTATTCAGACTTCATAGACATTCAGAATTCAGGCTCTTGCAGAAAAATAGCCTCAGCCAGCATCCAAATGGCTTCTTCACAAAACAGGTCTATGGCATAAATACCAAAAGATCCCATTTCACATTAAAATGTTAGAGGTCTGAGAGGGTGAATCTCTCCCTTAGTCTCAACTTCTCTTCCAATTCCACAATCCGATCTCAACTCCCATCACCCTTCCACAGGTTCCCATCAGAAAAAACAACAGGGGAGACATGCTTAGTAAACCGGATTATAACAGGAATCTTGGACGTAAATGCTAGGATAGCAAAACATACAAATGTGACTCTCCTCATTGGTGCGACTATGTCTTCTATTTGTAGTGACATCTCTAATATGTCTATCATGTGTTGCCTTTGGAACTGAATGTCAAAAGTATATTCCGAGGGTGTGCCACGCAGATGAAAAAATTTGTTATACTGTAGTTGTTAATACTACTATAGGTAAGTGAAAATTGAGTTTGTCCATTACTTGGTTTCTGGACCATCATCAAGGAATAACCTGCACATGTTTCTCATTTTTTATATGATATGTATATATTTATTAGAACATAGAACGTCAGAGTTAGAAGGCAGTTGTCTGTGCTTATATGTTTCTTGGGAATAAATACATTTTCAAAGCTCTCAACATTTACATGAAAGCCAGTGAGGTTTGCTAGTTCAGGTTAAGAAGTTTCACTGGCCAGTTATTCTCTGCAGATCCAAGAACTAGTATAGTGGGAAATGTGCTGGGTTAGAAACAGGGAGACTCAGCCATGGAAGTTCACTCAATAGTTTAGGTCAGTCAAACTTTCACAGCCCAAATAACCTTAGAGGTTTTATAGGGAAAAGGAACAAGTCAAAGTGCTATGAGCTCCTAAACAAAAAGGATATACATTTCATAAAGTGAAATAAACACAGGTATTTAGCGATTTCTTCCAAAATACAACAGCCAAATGAACATGTCTGATATGCATTTCTTCCTTTGCTGCTGAGTTCCATATTTCTTTTTTTAATTCCCTTCTGCAGCCAGTATTCCAACGTACGTAATGGTCAAGGGTTGTTCAAAACGTAAGGACTGTCTTGATGGCCTCTTCATCACCACAACAGTAGGTGATAGATATCAAATAGTTAAAAGTAACTGTTGCCAGACTGATCTCTGTAATGCAGAACCGCTTCATTGTAAGTATCTACACCTTAATACCAGGGGTGGGTTCTAATTTTTTTCCCTGTGGGCGTTCTGTGGGCGTGACTTATTTGGTGGGCGTGGTTTGATGGTCATGTGACAATTCTTTAGGATTTAGCAGAGGTACTGGTCTGCAATGCTTTTAACTGCTTGCAGAGCTGTACCGGTGGCTCTATCCATTGGTTCTTGGAGCGTTCCGGTCTACCCATTTGTTTTTCGAGCACACTAATCTACCACTGCACTGCCTTTTAACACTGATCAGCTGTAGGGCAGCCATTTGAAGCCCCGCAGCAAGAGTTTAAACAGTCTTTTTCCTTTTAGCCGATCAGCTGGGACTCGGGAGGCAGCGGGGAGATTAGTTGCAGGAGGAAATAAAAGGTAAGAATAACACAGGGGGCAGGGGGGCAGGGGGGCGGGAGGCCCCGGCTCCCGAATAAAAAGAACTGGTTCGGTGATGTCATATCGTCACCGCTACTGGCTCGGCAGAACCGGGCCGAACCAGGAGGAACCCACCACTGCTTAATACATCCTTTTGAATCTCCAGCTTTTCTTTTCTTTTTTTTAACATTTGCTTGTTGCAAAGAATCTTGGGTTCCTTGATTCTGAACCCAAGTATGTGAAAAGAAGGTCAAGTTGGAGGAGGCTCTGATAGATATTAGAAGGTTAGTGGTTATCATGAAACTTTGCTAACTGGAATATTTGCTTCCTCCAGTGGAAAATCATGATGAGCTTCAACCAAATGAGTTACAGTGCCCAGGCTGCTTTGCACTAGATGATGATTCTTGTGAAGCCAATCAAACTGTAATCTGCGTTGGCAATACGTATTACTGTATTGAAATAACTAGTACCATAGAGGCTTGTGAGTAGACATTTCCTTCCTTCCTTCCTTCTTTCCTTCCTTCCTTCCTTCTTTTTTTTTTAAACAAACTTTATTCGGTATAAAAAGATAAAAATTATATAAAACATATATATAAAGATCTTCTTAGCTCTAAACAAAAATACATTTCTAAATTACTTACAAACAAAAACTAATGAACAAGATTCTCTAATATTTCATTGTCTAAGTATATACATTAACTTTACTTCTTAATGACGGTGTATAATTGTTACCTTTGCTTTCTTACTGTATTTGACCTTAGCTTTTTTTTCTGTTGATTAATCCATTCATACCATCTGTCCCATACTTTATAGTACTGTGAGTCTTCCTTATCATTTAATTTTAAAGTTAATCTATCCATTTCTGCACATATAAATATCTTTTGAATTATTTGCTGTTCTGTTGGCAACTGCTCTAATTTCCAGGATTGGGCTAGAGTTAGTCTAGCCGCCGTGATTATATGTAACGTAATGTACTTTATTTCCTTCCTATTATTTTTTTTGAGTATACCCAACAGGAAAATTTCAGGTTTTAAAACAATGTTTTCTTCTGTTATTTCTATTATCCAGTTTTTAATTTTCAACCAGAATCTTTTAATTTTTGGGCACAGCCACCAAAGATGATAAAAGGTCCCCAGTGTTTGTTTACATTTCCAACATATCGGGTTAACATTAATGTACATTTTTGCCAGTCTAGCGGGGGCTAGGTGCCATCTGTACCACATCTTGTAGTGGTTCTCTTTATATGTTGTTGCTTTTGTTATTCTGTAATTATTTTCCCATATCATTTCAAATTCTTCCAATAGTATATTTCTTCCAATGTTCCTAGCCCAGGCTATCATTTGGCCTTTGACTATGTTTTCTGCTAGGTCGAACTCTAATAGGTATTTATAAATCTTCGAAATTAATTTCCCCTCTTTGGTTTCTAACAATTTATCTAACTGGCTGGGTTTTATTTCAACTCCTCCTTCCTCACTGTCTATTTTGTATCTGGTTTGTATTAATAAGTATGGCCACCAGTCCATTTCTATACCCTGGTCTCTGAGTTCTTGCCGTGTTTTTAATTTTCCATTTGGGTCCAGAACTTCTTTATATCGTATTATTTTTTGGGTATCTAATGTATTGGGATGCATTGTTGCCTCTAATGTAGATATCCAGCCTGGGACTTTCATATAGTGCTTATGTTTAATTTCCAGCCAGGTGCCAATTAGTGAGTTCCCTTCCTTCCTTCTTTCCTTCCCTCCCTCCCTCCCTCCATCCCTCCCACCCTCCCTCCCTCCCCCCATTTAAAAAAAAATTAAGCTAGATGATCTCTTACGGGAATATATAGTAACCAGATGTGTACCAGGCTTTCCAAAGATCTTTATGGTTCCATAAAGGTCACAAGAAGATCAAAGCCAAACGGTATAAATAGCAAAGGAACAATCTGCATTGCTTTATAATGTCTGTGCTATGGACTCTCATATGCACCTTTTCTGACTTTTTCTTATCCCCAGTTGGAGATTTCAACGAAAAGTCCACTTACCAAGGATGTGCGACACCGAATGTATGTTCCTTCCCGCTAGGAAATTCTGCGATAGCTGGTGGGCTGATCCAGTTCAATATCTCCTACCTGGAATGCAGTAATGCATCTTCTTCTGAACCTGTTCATCTGTGATAGTTGGGAAAGAGCCAAACTTTTTTTGCAATTATTGGGAAATCTGTAAAAAATGGGAAAGTTGCAGATTTAATAGTGAGATAAGTAGAGAATGCAATCAAAGATGCTTGTGATTCTTACATGAGTCAGTAGGCGAAAGCTGGAAATTTGGGGCAAAGATGTGGAATTATCATGCTTTGAGACCACAGCTCAATAAAATATGTGTTTTTGATCTTCAAAGTCCACAGAATCATCATAAAAATAAACTTATATGACAAAGGAATCTGCAGTCAGTATCTTTTTCTTTAGAATTTATAGAAACAAAGCGGTTCTGAATAAAATAGCTCTTTCTGATCCCTCCTGTCGGTGTGGAAATATAGGTTTTGGCATGTATACATGTGAGTCGAAGATCTTTCTTCCTTTATCTTTCTTGCTTTTTCTTTAATTAGGGAAACACGTAGGAAAGAGAAAAATGCCATTGAAGTCCTGGGGTTAGAATCATCTTCTGGCCTCCATCTTGACTTTTTTCTGGCCCATCCAACGGACACTCCTGAATGGTTTATAGGGAACATAGACAGTATACGGACAGATACAGAAATATGAGCCCCAAACAGACAATTTGTGCCTTCTAAAATAATACCTATTCTCGAGTCTGCTATGGTGTAATATTTTTTAAGCAAATTTACCAAGCAAATGTGTTTTTGCCAAATCTTCATCCAGAGAAAAGCATTCCACCGTAGCTGGTAAATAGGTCAAGGGAACAATGTGTGTCCACTACGTAAACATTCAGAACAATACAAAAATGGGCTCTGATCACAAATCTTCCATTGCAAAAACACAAAAAACAGAAACCGCAACTGTGGCAGAGTTCTTAAGATATGTACTGTGTCTAGAGGTGTAATGGGCAGAAAGAATAACCTGGGTGAACAAGAGGAACTGTGGTGGCTTGGGAATTAACGAAGGCACAAGCAGGCAAGTGACAACAGCTCTTTATTATACAGTGAGACTTCAGCAAAGAATTGAGGCTGCAGCCCTCCTTATATACAGTTCTGGAGAGGCTGTCAGCCAATCAGGAATTATTCCCTTATTCAAAACTCCCGCCAAAATGTAACAAAACACAACACCCCTCCCCTCCCAGAAGACACTTACACTCAAATATTTACATATGTACAAACAAAATCTCGCAGGTGCCTTGGGCGTGTTCTCATCCGGGCTGACCTGCGCAGATCAGTCTTTGGTAAGGCGTCGAACCGGTTGGAAGGACCCCCTGTCTCTCCTGGCTCCGTCAATGGAACCTCCTGGATTTGATCCGGGGCGTGGCTATCCCCGGTTAGGAGTGTCGGCTTGCTGGGGCAGTGCTGGACCCAAGGTTTCTCAGGTAAGTATTCCCTCAGAATCGGGTTTGAGTTAGCTGTTTTGGAGAAGTTGTCGTAGTTAGGGTCAGTGAGTTCTGTGTTGTGCTCGACCTCGCTAACTAACCTTCTCTTGAGCTGGTCTATGTGGCGTTTCCAAATTTTGTCAACCCCGACATCTACAGTGTATGACTTTGGTCCAGTTACCCCAGTAATTGTTCCCGCGACCCATAGTGGGCCATTTGCATAGTTTCGGGCATATACTGAGTCTCCGACTTGGAATTGTCTCAGCCCCGTGATTTCACCCTTAAAGCTATTGTGGGAGTAGTTCGGGTGAAGCCTGTCTAAGATGCACCTACGTTTCCTCCCCATGAGTAGCTCTGCAGGGCTTCTCCCCGTAGCTGTGCACGGTGTGGTGTGCTGAACTGCTAAAAATTTATCTATCCTGGCTTGCCAGTCACCATTATCTAACCTGGACAAGGCTTCCTTGGCCGTCCTCACGAAACGTTCAGCAAGGCCATTCGAAGCCGGATGGAAAGGGGCCGAGAGGGCATGGCGAATGCCCAGCTCGGCCAGGTAGCCCTCGAACTGGGTGGCCATAAACTGAGGGCTGTTGTCGGATACCAGAGTATCCGGAAACCCGTGTGTGGCGAATAACTTCCGAAGGGCCCTGATAACCGCTTCGGACGTGGTCGAAGACATGAGAATGATTTTGAACCACTTAGAGTATGCATCGACTACTATCAAGAATGTTTGGTCATGGAATGGGCCTGCGAAGTCGATGTGGATCCTCTCCCATGGCCCTTTTGGCTTTTCCCATTCTTGGATTGGGGCAACTGGGGGATCGGGGTGAGATTCCTGGCAGGGCGTGCATTTCCCCACCCACTGAGAGATATCTTGGTCCATATTGGGCCACCATGCATAGCCTCGAGCTAGGCTCTTCATCCTAACTATGCCCGGGTGCC
Source organism: Ptyas mucosa (assembly GCA_012654045.1). Taxonomy (NCBI): domain Eukaryota; kingdom Metazoa; phylum Chordata; class Lepidosauria; order Squamata; family Colubridae; genus Ptyas; species Ptyas mucosa. The sequence continues at coordinate 3,190,507 of WNWU01000046.1, read as the reverse complement.
CCTCATGAAGTAACTCCAGAACCCTGGTGCACAGCTTGGATGGCACGACAACTCTATCACCCCACAGTAAGCATCCCCCCTGCATGAACAATTCATTACGCTTATTGACAAATGTTTGAAAATCCCCTCTGTCCACCTTGGGTGGCCACCCCTTCAAAACCCAACCACTGACAGTGCGTATAACAGAGTCTCTTGTGGAGGCCCTGGCCACCTCACTAGAGGAAATGGGACCCAGAGTCAGAGCGTCCAGCAAGAGGACAGGGGCCTCCGGTGTTGGGTCGTCCAGCAGCTCGGGAAGGGGGCAACGGCTGAGGGCGTCTGCATGGCTCAGGGATCGCCCGGGGCGGTGAACCAGTTTGTAGGAATATGCAGACAGAAAAATAGTCCATCTAGTCATATGCGGAGAGAGGGCAGCAGGGGTGGGCTTGCCTCCAGCCAATAGTCCTAGCAGCAGCCGATGGTCAGTAACCAACTTGAATGTCCTTCCATAGAGATATTTGTGGAATTTCTTCACTCCCGCAATTGCGGCCAATGCCTCTCTGTCTAGCTGGCTATAATTCCATTCAGCGCTAGACAGAGTGCGGGAGTAGTATGCAATGGGCGCCTCTAGGCCATTTGGCAGTCTATGACCCAAAACGACGCCAACTCCAAACAGGGAAGCGTCACACACTAAGACGAGTGGCAATTTAGCGTTATACTGTATAAGGAAACTGTCTTTAGCTAGCAGTCTTTTTACAGCTTCAAACGCGGCAGACTCTGGTTTACCCCAAACCCACGGTGCGTTCTTTCCCAAAAGTTTGTGAAGTGGATCAGCCATGGTGGCCTTGTCCTTTAAGAACATCGAATAGAAATTGAGCAGTCCAAGGAAGGCTTGGAGTTTCTGCTTTGGATTTTGGGGTGGGAGCATTCCTGATAGCCCTAACCTTACTTTCCATGGGGTGGATGCCTGCGCCATCGATCTTGTAGCCCAGGAACTCGACAGAGGGGACAGCGAACATACATTTGCTTTTCTTTAAATTGAGTCCCGCTTCCCTGAATCGGGACAGAACGCTCCTCACTCTGTCTCCCAGTTGTTGTTCAGTCTGGGCGCTAATCAAGATGTCACCACCCCCGGAAGGCCCTGCAACAGGCACTCCATAGTGCTCTGGAAAAGCCCCGGAGCGACACTAACTCCGAACTGGAGCTGGGTGCATTTGAACGCCCCCCTATGCGTTACAATTGTCTGTGCCTCTGCCATGGCATCGTCAACTGGTAATTGTTGATAGGCTTGCGCCAAGTCTAATTTTGCAAAAATTTTGCCTGGCCCCAGGGAGTGTAGCAGATGGTGCACAATCGGCACCGGATAGGCGCTCGCTGCAAAGCCTTATTGATTGTACACTTGTAGTCAGCGCAAATTCTGACCGACCCGTCCGATTTTACTGGGGTGACTATGGGGGTCTCCCATTTAGCATGGTCAACGGGGACCAACACTCCCTGCTTAATCAATTTGTCCAGCTCAATGTCTATCTTTGGCTGTAATGCAAAGGGGACTCTTCGAGCCTTTAACCTGACTTGGGGCACGCTGGGGTCTATATTTAGAGAAATAGGGGTCCCCACAAACTTGCCCAAGGAATCCAAAAAGATGTCCTGGAACTCGGTCAGGAGGCTGTCCTTTAGAGGTGACTTGAGCATGCTGTGGATGCCGGTGAAGCCCATGCCAAGGGCTCAGAACCACCCCATGCCCAAAAGGCTGGGCAGCTGTCTGGTCACAATGGTCAGTGGCAAGGTTCTTTCGTAGTCACCGCAGGTTACTTGGAACATGCCAACACCTTCGACAGGAACTCGGTTGCCCTGGTAATCGAGAATCCGCAGCCTTTGCTTTGCGAGCTGGTCCTTTTGAAATGATGGTAGAATTGACTTCAGGGTCACCCACGACATTATGGAAAGAGCCGATCCGGTGTCAATTTCCATTTCACAGGGTCTGCCGTTGATTTCAATGATCGTGGAGACCTTGTCCTCGACCACCATGCTGGCCTGGTCAACGTGTGTGCTGTAGCGTCTCGCAGTTGAATTTCGCACTGGTGCTTTGCGCCGCCATCTTTGGTTGGTTGTTTTTGGCGCGTTGATTCTGGTTGGCTGTGGTGGTCACGTGGTTGGTGTTTTCTGGGCAGAGTGGCCCTACAGACTCGCACCAAATGCCCCTTCTTATCACAATGTCTGCAAATGGCCTCTTTGTATTTGCACGACAGTCTATCATGGTTTCCGCCACAGCTCCAGCAGCTTCGTCGGGGGCTGTTTGAGTCTTTCCGCTTTTCCGTCCGGAAAACGTCCTCATCTGAATCAGCCTCCGAGCTGGATCGGGCATCCTCTCTGTGGACGGGTAAGGACTTGGAACTGTCCTTGCTGGTCAGTGGGCGCTGCAGGGCTTCCGCGGCTTTCGTGGAGGCTTCGTGAGCCCTGGCCTCGTCTAGGGCACCTGAAAGTGTCAGGTCCGGTTTGGCGAGCAGCCGCCTCTGTAGTCTTGTGTCGCGAACACCACAGATCAGTTGCTCTAACAATGCATCGTCTAGATCTCTGTAGTCGCAGTGGGTCGCGGCTTTGCATAGGCTTGCTATATAGGCGCTGACCGGCTCTCCCTCCCGTTGGATGCGCTGTCGGAACTGGTACCGTTGCACAAACTTGGAGGGCACGGGAGCGTAGTGAGCCCGAAGGGTCATCATCAGGGTGTCCCAGGGGACAGTCTGGACCGGCGTTGGCTCACTGAGTGACTCTGCCATCTCGAACACGTCCAGTCCGCAGTGGCTCAGGAAGAGGGCTCTTTTTCGGTTTGCAGAGAGCCCCTGCATATCGCTGGCTTCAAGCGAGCACTCGAACCGAGTCATGTACGAAGCCCATTTTTCGCGGGCCGGGTCAAAAGGCTTGGGCGGAACGTAAGCAGACATGTTTGGTATGCCTCCACTTGTTCGCCTCGTAGCCTAGCTGAAGCTCGTGTCTCACTGGGCCGCCTCTTGTGGCCAAATCCCACCTTCGTCGCCAATGTGGTGGCTTGGGAATTAACGAAGGCACAAGCAGGCAAGTGACAACAGCTCTTTATTATACAGTGAGACTTCAGCAAAGAACTGAGGCTGCAGCCCTCCTTATATACAGTTCTGGAGAGGCTGTCAGCCAATCAGGATTTATTCCCTTATTCAAAACTCCCGCCAAAATGTAACAGAACACAACAGGAACAGCCATAACAAGACAATGGTCGGATAAGAGAAATATAAGTCCGAGCTAGAACCGTAACCTGAGAAAGCATGTCAGGCATGGGACAATCAGAAGCCCAAATGAATATAAAGGTTTATAAATGCTGGCCACTCCATTTCCCATTTCTCCATTGCAGTGCAGTGCTCAGGATCCACTTTGATAGCTGGGGGAAGTGTGTAATTTAACAACCAGGTTTGCACCTCTCTGCTCACTGCAGCTGCCTGTGAAGGTAAGGCCATTGGAAACATGTGCCTGGAACATTCCCTAGGTCTAGAGTGGAGTAAAATGGCCTCAATCTTTATACAGGAGAAGGGTAAGGGAAAGTTTTTTGGTGCAGTAGCATCACTCAGGGACCCCCCTTGTTGCCCATCTCTGCCCATTTGTAGCAGAGCAATTTCTCCCTCGCTGGACATTAGCCAAGGGGAAGCAGCTGGAACAGGGAAGTTTGACCACACACAAGAAGACAGCTTGGATAAACTACAATTTCCTCCTCTATTGTCATCCATTCTGGATACAGTTCTGCTATACTCTTAGACCTTTTTCCTCTGGCATACTTCCATTCTTTGTTGTCACATCCTTTTTTTTATTATTATTTATATGCCACCCTTCTCCGGAGACTCAGGGCAGTTTACAATGCGTTAAGCAATAGCCTTCATACTTTTGTATATTTATACAAAGTCATCTTATTGCCCCCACAATCTGGGTCCTCATTTTACCTACCTTAGAAAGGATGGAAGGCTGAGTCAACCTTGAGCCTGGTGGGATTTGAACTTGCAGTAATTGCAGGCAGCAGATGTAAGTGGATGTAAATGACTGCCTTAGTTTGCTGAGCCACCAAAGCTCTTCCATCCTTCTCCCCAAACAAAATGAATTTAAGGAGATATCTAGAGCTCTTCATAAATGTGGGAAAGGGGTATTGTATCTAAGTTTTGCAAGATGTAGACATGTAGTAAACAAGAAATCTACTCCCCATTTGACTGCACAGCAAAGTTTATTTTGTGTATATCTTTAAGAAAACTGCTACCTTTCTTAATGGAATTTCGCTTCTGCTCTGCCTGAGTTTACGATCTCTATCAGCCAATCATTTGGGATCCTACATTTCACCTCCTCTAGCTACTTCTTCAAAAACATTTCCCCAGTTGCAAAGCTGAGCAATAGAAGTCTTCAGGAAAAGCAGCGGAATTGACTTCTACCGACATGAGGTCTGCTGGAATTCTTGTCTTCTGCCTCTTCTCCTCCATCTTGTCAACAGGTAAATTTCCTTAAAACAGAGCTATACAAACTTCAGGAGACTTCAGGAAAGGGATGGCAGGTTGAGGAAGCCCCTGGTAAATTGTTCTACTACAGATCGTTGTCGACATATGTCCATTTGTTCAGTGGCCATCTGAAGTTACCACAGCCCTGAAAATAGTGACCAAGATATCGTCCTAACCAGTGGTGGGTTTCAATTTCTTTTACTACCGGTTCTGTGGGCGTGGCTTGGTGCGCGTGGCAGGGGAAGGATACTGCAAAATCCCCATTCCGTCTCCACTCCAGGGGAAGGATACTGTAAAATCTCCATTTCCTCCCCAATCCAGGGGAAGGTTACTGCAAAATCCCCATTTCCTTCCAATCAGCTGGGACTTGGGAGGCAGAGAATAGATGGGGGCAGAGCCACTCAGAATATTTACTACCGGTTCTCTGAAGTACTCAAAAATTCTGCTACCGGTTCTCCAGAACTGGTCAAAACCTGCTGAAACCCACCTCTGGTCCTAACACTTTCAACAATTGCAGTATTCCCACAACTGCATATCAAAATTTGGGCATTTGGCCAGTGGTGGGATTCAGCCGGTTCGGACTAGTTCGGGCAAACCAGTTATTAAAATTCTGTGCCACCGTTCCCACCCTGCCCTGCCCTGCTCAGTCACTCCTCATCTCGTCCACTTGCTCGCCTGCCATAGCTGCTGCTGCTCTCCATCTGGCTCCCTCACTTGCCTCAATCACACGGTCTGTGAGGGCCAGCCAGCTTTCCTGCCTTCGGCTGCATCCCATGCTATGCTCTCTGGCACACAATGGCGAGAAGCGCAATGGGAAAACACGACGGAGGAGAAATTAGGTAGGCAAAGAAATGCTTGCCCAGTGGTGGGTGTGGCAAGCTATGTGGTGCTGCAATAGCGAAACTGGCAACAACCAGAGTGGCCTTCTCTTCTCCATGCTCCTCATGCTGCTTGGGGAAAGTGAGGGCATCTGGGCAGCCGTGGCAAGCTCCGTGGCATTGCAATGCTCATCCTTCAGCTTGGGGGAAGCAAAAGCCTGGGCGGTGGTGGGTGGGAGAAGCTCCCCGGCGGGGCACTGAAATGGAGAAAATGGCAACAGAGCAGCCAGCGTGAGGGAAGGAAACCGCTTTTTTTCTTCGCCTGCCGTTAGTCTCTCCCTCCTGCCAGCAGCTCCCTTTCTCATTTCCCTATTGAGCGCAGCACCCAGGATCCTCTTTGATAGCGCACGTGCCTAAGGTTTCCCCCCTTGCAGTCCGGCGCTGTGACAAAGGAGAGGAAAACATTGGGAGAGGCTTAGGGCTGAGGAAAACAAGTATTGCAAAAAAAGAGAGAGAGAGAGAGAGAGTTTTCATTAGTTTGCAGTTTGCAGCTTACATCATAGATGTGTGTGTGTGTGTGTGTGTGTGTGAAAGAAAGAAAGAAAGAAAGAAAGAAAGAAAGAAAGAAAGAGAAAGAAAGAAAGAAAGAAAGAAAGAAAGAAAGAAAGAGGGAGGGAGGGAGAGGGAGAGGGAGAGGGAGAGAAAAAAAAAAGGAGTGGAAGGAAGGACGATAAACCCTGGCACTAGACATGGCTTCAGAAGATGCTTTGAAACAGCACAGCAATCTAGGGCTGGAAGAGATCTCGGAGGCCATCTAGTCCAACCCCCTGCTCCAGCAGTAAACCTTCTATCGTCTGGATTATTTCGGTGCCTCTAACAGTGAGGAAAATTGCCGGAAAGGAGAAGGAGTTTACTGGGACAAGGCTGCCATGCAGAAGAAGGCAGAGGTAGTCCTTGGCTTATGACCACAATTGAGCCCAAAATTTTGGTTGCTAAGCAACAGCGTTGTTAAGTGAGTTTCACTGCATTTTACTAACTCCATGACATCTCCTGGCTCTAAAAGTCATGTGCAAGCTAGGGAAGAACATCTGAAGGCGTGTGTAATGTTCTACTATACAGAAGTTATAGTTAAATGTGTGGCAGAAGGTGGACTCTGGGTGTGTTTTTCCAAATGCAGTAAGTGAGGTTGAATGTGTAGAGTTTTAGAAGAGCTGTGTGTGTGTGTGTGTGTGTGTGTGTGTGTGTGTGTGTGTACATACACATACAGTATATATAGTAGATAATGTATCTTTTTGTGTGCCTATACACACTCTATACTATGTAATATGTATGTACACATGTGGCATATATACATAGGATTAAATAGTGCTTTTTGGATGGTTGGTAGTAGTAAATAAATAGGCAGGGAAATTGTATCTCGTTGAGGCCTTTGAGGCGAGGAGAGGCCAAGCAAGGCGTCCCTTGACATGAGTGACATCGTTGGCCATGCCCACCCAATCACATGACCACCACGCCACACCTGCCACGCCCACAGAACCGGTTGTTAAAAAATTTGAATCCCACCACTGCATTTGCAAAATGGGCACAACTCACTTAACAATATTACTTAGCGGCAAAAGCTCCAGTGGTCCAGTGGTCCTACGTCAAGGACTACCTGTAGTAGATGCAGGATTAATGATCGTCTCTTCAGAGTATCATGAGAGCCAATGTGGTGTAGTGGCTGAAGGTTTTGGAGTGGGAATGGGGCGCTATGAGTATATCCATTCATGAGAAACAAAAACTAGGCAAGTGACACTGGATCATTGGGCCAAAAATCTAGGCAAGTGACTCTATCTCAGCCCTAGGAAGAAAGTATTGTCACAATGCGTCTGTAATGTGTCCAAATCCTGCATCCCCAGGAATCAAGAGCCAACGTTGATATCAACAATTATTCAGAATTAATAGACATTTAATATTTAACATTTAACAGAGATTTAATAGTGAGATAAGTAGAGATTGGAATCAAAGATGCTTGTGATTTTTACCTGAGTCAGTTGTGAAAAGCTGGAAATTTGAGGCAAAAATGTTGAACTATCATGCTTTGAGACCACAGCTCAATAAAATTTGTGTTTTCGATCTTCAAAGTCAACAGAATCATCATAAAAATAAATAGCTATAACAAAGGAATCTGCATTTAATATATTTTTCTTTAGAATTTATATAAACAAAGGCATTCCAAATAAAATAGCATTTTCTGATCTCTCCTGTCTTCCATAATTAAGAAAGTATAATGATCGTTGTATGAATTTTCACTTGGAATCTTTCTCACTGAGTTCTACAATGTCCTTTTGCCTGAAAGTTTATAGATTACTAATTCATTTGTCTTATGACTTTTCACAGTATCCCCATATTATCATTATCATTATCATTATCATTATCATTATCATTATCATTATCATTATCATTATCAT
>WNWU01000046.1:3172633-3182748 GCA_012654045.1 Ptyas mucosa | reverse complement strand
ATCATTATCATTATCATTATCATTATCATTATCATTATCATTATCATCATTATCATTATCATTATCATTATCATTTAATTTATATACCGCCCTTCTCCCGAAGGACTCAGGGCGGTGTACAGCCAATTAAAAACACAAGGTACAAACAACAATTTTAAAAGTAGTTAAAAGTATTAAATAATTTCAGCCCGAATTTAAAATCCAAAATTTAAAACACCCAATTTAAAATCATTAACATAGATAGCCCAGCCTGGCGGAACAGCACGGTCTTAAGGGCACAGCAAAACACACAGAGATCGGAGATCTTGCGTATTTCCGGGGACAGTTCATTCCACAGGGCTGGGGCTCCCACAGAGAAGGCCCTTCCCTGGGTGTCGCCTGACATAACTTGGCCGATGGCACCCTGAGGAGTCCCTCTCTGTGGGAGCAAACTGGCCGGTGGGAGGCTATTGGTGGCAGAAGTCGGATTCGAAGGTACCCAGGTCATGCGATCAAAATTTGGATGTTTGGCAACTGGCATAACCCAGAGGTCGATGGATCGTAACCATCCTCTGCTACCATTTGTCAGATATATACTGATGGTCGTGCTCATTCAGTCTATAAGGATGTTATTTAGGCCATACAGCTTCAGGTTTAAAAGTTATTTTATTATTTACAAATATACAATAATGAACAGGGTGTCCTGCTGCATTTATTACCCTAACTGTATGACTCAGAGGTTGAGAGGGAGAGAAGTTCACTGTTGTCTTGCTGAGATGGATGGGAAGAATTAGGGAAGATTTCGTAGTACGTTGATTCATTTTTATCCTGAGTTCCAAGGTAAGTCTGTCCATTTCTGCACAATTGAGGATTTTGATTAGCACTTCTTCTTCCAAGGGGGTTTCTTTGCTCTTCCATATTTGAGCAAAGGCTATTCTTGCTGCTGTTAATATGTGTAATATTAGGTAGGTTGTATTCTTCTTATATTTACCTTCTATAATACCTAATAAGAAAAATTCCGGTTTAACCTCTATTTTTAATGATAAAATCTCTTCTAGCTAATAGCTTATTTGATGCCAAAGTTTTTTGGCCTTTGGGCATTCCCACCACATATGGTAGAAGGTCCCTGGGGGGATTGGCGCGGTTTTGAGGCCAGGCGCTTGTGTGGAAGATGTGCGTGTGAGCAAAGCGCATGCGTGGAACACCGGGCACATGTGCAGAAGGTGCACACATGAAGCAAGTGTGCACGCACATGGCAAACCAATAGCAAACAAAATGTGAAACCCACCGCTGCCCGTAGACAAATAATTGGAAAGTTCTTCCTGGAACTTTCTAGCACATAGAGAAAGAGCTGATCAGCCTGAGGGAACACCAGAAGCCATGGCTAGGAATAAAGCACAGATTTAATGTTTAGAAAGGGGGAAGGACTTCATTTGCAGCACTGCGCCAACTATCGTGCAAATATTGATACATGCACTCCCCTGCTTGGACTACTTTTTCCCTCATAACTCAAATGAGAGCATCCTGGGCAGAGACAAGGGAGGGCAAGGGTTCAGGGGTATATTTACGATAGGCTCAAAAGGTTAAAATGGCCGCCAGGATTGTGCAACTGACATATCTGCACCACACATAAAAAACACATTAAAAAAACCAGGCAAACTGTAATTTGTTATAATCGATCGTTATAAGTGCTGTGCAAAGATGCAATCCGGAGACTGAATTTGACGGTGTTGAGGGGAGTGCATTAATTCCTTCTGCTTCTTAGAACTAAGGAGAAATTTCCTGACAGTTAGAACAATTCATCAGTGGGACAACTTGCCTCCAGAAGTTGTAAATGCTTCTGGGGAACTCAGGAGAAGAGGGTAGTAATCTAGCCAGATTGCTCATGATAGCAGAACTGAACCCCCCCCCCCCCAGGAGGCATGTCTTCTCTGCTATGGCACTCACATTTGGAATATCTTTTCCCCACCCGCTCTCAGATTATTTGAACAACTCCCACCAGCGACAAACTTGCCATTGGACTGCCATTTGTCAGAAATGGGTTTCCTGTTTAGGCGGGAGGTTGGATTAGATGACCTACAAGGTCCCTTCCAGCTCTATTAATCTTTAATCTAATCTGTAATCCATTCTGGGCAGCTTCAGCACTAGCTGGAGACAGATAGCAACACTGAGTTGGCGTTCTTGGAAGGCAGGAGTTGGGAAAACTAAACAATAAGAACTTGCGGAGCACAACCTGGGCATCACTATCAAAATGTTCAGACTTGCAAACAAGTACAGGTAATCCTCGACTTACAACCACAACTGGGCCAACATTTTTGTTGCTAAGCGAGGCATTTGTTAAGTGAACTTCGCCCCATGTTACAACCTTTCTTGCCACGGTTCTTACGTCAATCACTGCGGTTGTGAAGTTAGACACACTGTGAAATGACCCTGGCTTCTCCCTTGACTTTGTTTGTCAGAAGGTCGCAAAAGGGGATCTGGAGAACCGGTAGCGGAAATTTTGAGTAGGCAAATGCCACCTCTGCCTGGTCCCAGAGTGGGGTGAGGATGAAGATTTTGCAGTATCCTTCCCCTGGAGTGGGGAGGGAATGGAGATTTTGCAGAATCCTTCCCCTGGAGTGGGGAGGGAATGGAGATTTTGCAGTATCCTTCCCCTGGAGTTGGGTGGGAATGGAGACTTTGCAGTATCCTTTCCCTGGAGTGGGGAGGGAATGGAGATTTTGCAGAATCCTTCCCCTGGAGTGGAGAGGGAATGGGGATTTGCAGTATCCTTCCCCTGGAGTGGGGAGGGAATGGGGATTTTGCAGTATCCTTCCCCTGGAGTGGGGAGGAAATGGGGATTTGCAATATCCTTCCCCTGGAGTGGCGAGGGAATGGGGATTTGCAGTATCCTTCCCCTGGAGTGGGGAGGGAATGGAGATTTTGCAGAATCCTTCCCCTGGAGTGACGAGGGAATGGAGATTTTGCAGTATCCTTCCCCTGGAGTTGGGTGGGAATGGAGACTTTGCAGTATCCTTCCCCTGGAGTGGGGAGAGAATGGAGATTTTGCAGTCTCTTTCCCCTGCCACTCCCACCAAGCCACGCCTACCAAGCCACGCCCACAGAACCGGTAGTAAAACAATTTGAATTTCACCACTGCTGCAAAGTCAAGCATACCAAGGCTAGTTGGATGAAAACCACGAGGCCATTTCAGGCCAAGGTCAAGGCCTATACAGAATGGAAGACCGACCCGTCCTCTGTCTCAAAGAAAGACACCTATAAACACTTGATGTCCAAAGTGCAGGCGGAACGGCGAGAAATGCAGTCCAAGTGATGGCAGAGAAAGTCTGAGCAGGTGGGAAGTTAGGCAATTAGGCAAGAGCTGCAAGCCATCGGAGAGGTTTTTTTTATTTCAGTGCAATTAAAGCAGTTTATGGCAGGGTGGATAAAAATCAATGGTTTTTTTTTTTTAAATCCAAAAAGCCTTTAATTTTTTTTTATTTAAAGCAGATTTTTTTAAAATCAAATTTATTTTAATAAAATGCTTTTGGAGTTTAAAAAAGCCTATCTAAAGATAGTTTTCTATTTAAGATACATTCCTAATTTAGTTTATTCGGCATGAAACGGGAACTTAGTTGTGTAGCCTGAGGCTGTATATATTCTGCAATACTGGGGCTGTCGGTGAGTCAACAGCGGGTCAGAGAAGGAGCCGCTGGGGGGGACAGAGATGACAGCTGCTGTTTAAAACTTATGATTTAAATCGAGCTGATTGAAATCAAGCCTTTTTAACTAGTGATTTTTATTTATTTATTTATTTATTTATTTTTAATTTATATACCGCCCTTCTCCCTGAGGACAAAATTAAAAAACATGTAATACAAACAATAAAAACAATTAAAAATATATATAAATTATGGTTTCAATTTAAAAAAAAATTTTAAACCCCTATAAACATTTAAAATAATTCTTAAGCCAGCCCGGCTTGTTTGAAAAAGTGGGTTTTAAGGGCACGGCAAAAGGCGCTGAGGTCTGGAATTCTCCTTATCTCTGGGGGCAGCTGATTCCAGAGGGTTAAATCATGATTTAAATCATGACTTGATTTAAATTAAACCCACCCTGGTTTGTGGTCCTTCTAAATCAGGATGCTCCCCCTTGCTGTCATCGGATGGATTGAGCCCGTCCAAGGAAGGACTGTGGAAAAACCTTTGGGCTGAACACTTTTTCCAACCTACTCAATAGGCTGCCCACAATGGATCCCGATGTCTTGTAAGATATGGCAGCTGTGTTTATCATTTCCTGTGGGATGAAGCAGGATGGGGTGCTAGTGCCCCAGGCCTGTTCGATCTGTTCTTCACCTGCATGTGATCACATATTGTCCAGGGTCTGAAGGAAGGAGTATATCTCGGGTATCAATTGCACAGCTCTCTCTTTGATCTTCACTGTGAACAGATGAAAAAGCCTCCACGCAGCCATTCAAAACAACCCTCTTCACTGCTGACTGCCCACGCCTGGCATGCAAAGACAGTGATCTGAGCTGCGGTGGTGCAGTGGTGAGAGTGCAGTACTGCAGGCTACTTCTGCTGACTGCCGGCTGCCTGCAATTCGGCAGTTCGAATCTCACCAGGCTCAAGGTTGACTCAGCCTTCCATCCTTCCGAGATGGGTAAAATGAGAACCCAGATTGTTGGGGGCATTACGTTGACTCTGAAAACTGCTTAGAGAGGGCTGTAAAGCACTGTAAACAGGGGTGGGCTCCTGGGGGTTCGGCAGGGTTCGGGTGATCCTCTATCCAAGGATCGCTGGGGTTCAGCGAACCCCCAAACGCCGCCCCTGGCTGGTCACGTACACCCCACCTCGCACCTCCTACACTGCCTTTTAACACTGATCAGCTGTAGGGCGGCCCTTTGAAGCCCCGTGGCAAGAGTTTAAAGAGGTTTTTTCCTTCTAGCCGATCATCCGGGACTCAGGAGGCAGCAATAGATTGGGGGTGGGGCCAAATAAAAGGTAAGAATAAGGTGGGAGGGGTGCGGGGGAGCAGGGGGGCAGAACTGGTTCGGTGACAACGTATTGTCACCGCTACCGGCTCGGCGGAACCGGGCAGAACTGGGAGGAACCCACCACTGCTCCAGGGCCTGGAGTGGGCGAAACACACACACACACACCCCTGTGGTGAAGGCAGCCAACTAGCCCATGCCCACCATGGCCACACCCATCCAGCAATGGGGTAACGAACCAGTTGCTAAAGGATCTGAAGCCCATCCCTGACTGTAAAGCAGTATATATGTCTAAGTGCTATTGCTATTGTTATCTACAGTTCATGCTGAACAAATTCTCAGATACCGCTAAGCTCTTTGGCCTATCAGCCTGGACGTGGCGTTCCCATGTAACACCTCTCCTGCGCGAGCTGCACTGGTTCCCGGTGGTCTTCCGGGTGTGCTTCAAGGTTCTGGTTACCACCTTTAGAGCGCTCCATGGCTTAGGACCTGGCTATTTACAGGACCGCCTGCTGCCACCAGTAGCCTCTCACTGGCCAGTACGCTCTCATAGAGAGGGGCTCCTCTGGGTGCCGTCAGCCAAACAGTGTCGACTGGCGGCCCCCAGCGGGAGAGCCTTCTCTGTGGGGGCAGCTGCTATCTGGAATGAGTTCCCCCCAGAGATACGGAGGATCCCGGATCTACGCACCTTCCGCTGTGCCCTCAAGACTTTCCTATTTCAACAGGCCGCCCTGGTTTAACTTCTCCCTTTTCATTTTTTAAATTGTAATTTTAAATTTGTCTTAATGCATTGGGGTTGTTTTAAATTTGTCCCGGGCCAAATTATCTAATGTGGTTTTATACTATTTTTAAATTTTGTAATTTATGTGTTTTATTTCTTGGCTGTTCACCGCCCTGAGTCCTGCGGGAGTAGGGCGCTGTATAAATTTAATAAAATGAAAATGAAATGACAAGGCTGAAGCACTTTACCAGCCCATGTCAAGTATCAACCCTGTAGAACCCAAAATCACTGTTGATGACACCCATGTCAATAGCTTCAAATACTTTGGAAACATCATGATGGGTTTTTGGACAAAGAAATTGATTCCAGGATCAGCAAGTTCAGCTACGTGCTGGGGTGTTTGTGTACTAGAGTGCTCAATCAACACAACATCCATATCTCCACAAAGATGAAAGTCTAGGGATCTGTGGTTATCTCTTCTCTCCGAAAGGGAAAACAGTCCTGGACTGTGTACTTGATGGGACATCAAACAAACGGAAAAAATTCACGGAAAAAAATTCACAGTGTGTTCTCTGTTAGGTCTGTGACATTTCTTGTCAAGTTCATGCCTTCAACTTGAAAATCCTGGATCATGTGAAGTCCACTAGCATTGAATCCCTGAGTCAGCTTTGGAAGCCATATTAGGCCAGAAGCTTCCATGCTGCCACCTTCTCTTGTGTGGGAAAGTAGGAGGGGGGATATAGTAGAGGGCCTGGCCTGAGAAGGTAAGAGCGACGGTGGGGGATGGAGAAGTAGCCAGGCCAGAGAGATACAGAGGGAGGGGGGGAGAGGGAGTGGGGAGAGAGAGATGTCAAAAGGATTTTGTGGTTCCCGGTATTTTTTAACAACTGGTTCTCTGCCCTAATGACCAGCTGGATAGGCATGGTTAGGGGAGTCATGTGACTGGTAGAAGTGAATGACATCGAGATGGCCAGGTTTTGTGGCTCCCAGTGATTTCTTTTCTGTGGGAAACGGGTCCAAATGGCTCTCTGAGTATTTAAGGTTGCAAACCGCTGCTCTAATTCAGGTGAGATTTGACTGTCATTGATATCTGATAACCAGTGGAACCACTTGCCTCCAGAAGTTGTGAATTCTCCAACACTGGAAGTTTTTAAGAAGAGATTGGACAACCATTTGCCTGAAATGTTATAGGATTTCCTCCTTGAGCAAGGGGCTGGACTAGAAGACCTCCAAGGTCCCTTCCAACTCTATTCTTCTATTCTGTTCTATCTCCCATTCAATCTACTCTTCAGCACATATTCTCCAGTAATCACAACACACCTGGAGAACTTTTGCCTTGAAATTTCCAAACATTATTTTCCAGAAATTTTCAGAAATTCTTCCTTCCTTTCTTTTCCCGAGCAGCTGGATCTCTGAAATACAGGTTTCAATTCTTACGATTTTCAGCAATGGCCATGTTGACAGGGGAATTCTGGGAATTTTAGTCCATCGGCATCCTTGAAAAAAATCATTGCAAAGGGGTATTTTAATTTCTGTTAATGATTATTTATAGCATCATACATTGGTCCAGAACTAAGTAGATGTGACACTTACATAGAAGCGAATAAAACTTGAATTTTTTAAAAAAGGGTCTCACTCTAATCAAAATCAAGGGGGATTTAAACATCTAAAATGATTGATGACCTGTATAGCATCAACCTCCAATCTCTTTGTAGGAGAGAAGGTAAGAGAGGAGGAGAAGGAGAAGGGAAGGGGAAATAGAGAAGAGAAGAAGAGGATGGGGAAAGAAAGTAGGAAGGCATAGGGAAGAGGGAGACGGTAGGTTTGAGGAGAAAGACTGCTGTACAATAAAAAAGATGAAGTGGAAGAAAGGCAACGTCGAGCAAACAAATATAAATATATTAAGATAAAGAATGAACTGTTTAAGAATAAAAGAGAATAAATATGAATAAGTAAAGTTAGAATTTAGAGACAAATGAAGATGGTGTTTATGTATGCAAGTATAGAAATATTGAGATATTTTTAAGAAAAGAAAAGGGGGGGAAGACGATTTTGGCAAGAACTGTAATTGAGTAAAACATATTTGAATTTGATCAATTGTATAAGATAAGAAACGGCCAACACTGTTCAAAAAAAAAAAGATGTGGGTGAATGTGGGAGAGGAGAAAAAACGAATAGAATTTTTTTTTGTTTTTAAAAAAACTCCAATCTCTTTATCTTCCCTTTTCTTCTTCAAACATACCACAGCTAAAGAAACTATTTAGGATACCTACTTTGGGGGGGGGGGGATGAAACTGATTTTGAATTTCAAAAGCAGGATGATTATCATTCCGTTAGCTGGTCCTATGTTACCTATCTTCATTCCTCTTCTCCCCCTCCAAAATGAGGATATAAAGATGGTAGAGATGGGGGGAAGGGGGAGGGGAAATCCAGATTACTGGTCATCATCATCTGAATATATTTAGCCCCATCCTCATAGCTTTACGTTTATTTGATATACTGCATTTCCATTGCTTGCTCTCTGAAATATCAAGGGATAGGTTCAGAAGTGGGCTTCACATGATTTAACAACCAGTTTGCCCAGAATCAAAATGCTGGCCGGAACTACCAATTCACTCAAACCGGTCTAAACCGGCTGAATCCCACCCCTGGATAGGCTGGAATTGAAGGAAGTTTCATGAAACTGAACAAGGAGAGATTCAACCTGGAAATGAGGAGGAATTTTCTGACAGTGAGAACAATCAACCAATGGAACAGAAGTTGCCTTTGGAAGTTGCGGGAGCTTCATCACTTAATAAAAAAAAAAAGCTAAACCGAAAAAGAAAAACAAGCCTTCCTCACTTCAACCATCTTGATGCTCTCCAAAATATTTCTCTGCTCAATTACATTAGTCAGGCTGTTATCTGGACAGGATAGATGGCCTTGAAGAAAACATGACAATCTGCCATTTTCTCTATTTGCATCAGGGGTGGGTTCTACTTACCTTTACTACCGGTTTGCAACGGGATCGCAGATCGCCGATGATGAAATCTGGAGTGGTGGGCGGGGCCTCCCGCTGGTTTTACTACTGGTTCTTGCAACCCACCACTGATTTGCATGCTGATGTCTTGCCTCCAGAAGTGATATTCAGCAGGTTCTGACCAGTTCTGGAGAACCGGTAGCAGAAATTTTGAGTAGTTGGGAGAACCAGTAAATACCACTTCTGACTGGCCCCGTCCCCATCTATTCTCTGCCTCCCGAGTCCCAGCTGATTGGGAGGAAATGGGAATTTTGCAGTAACCTTCCCCTGGAGTGGGGTGGGAATGGAGATTTTACAGTATCCTTCCCCTGCCACGCCCACCAAGCCACGCCCACAGAACCGGTAGTAAAAAAAAATTGAATCCCACCAGTGCTTGCCTCATGTTGCCCGCATTACAGATTCCCATAATTCAGGAAAGAAACTGATGCCTCCTCTTTTCCAGAAGTATCTTTCGGCTGTTTGCAAAGCAGTTTAACCATAGGACTGGAGGCATAAGGAAGCTGGCGCCAAGCCTAGAGGGACGAAAGTCAATTATTTCCTCATTCAACCAGCTACACTTTCTCACATCTATCCATTGTCCTTTCCCTCCCACATGCAGCTCTTCATTCCGGACTTTCTTATTGAATGGTCCAAAAAGTTGCGGTGCTTAATTTATGTGAATTCTTGCAAATGTTGTGCTGCAATCTGGTGCAACACGAATGGAACTCGACGGTATTGAATTCAGGGTGATTTACAATCCACGGTTTCTAGGAAGGAGCGGTTCTTTGAGCATATCATGGGTCTCCTATCGGTGAGCCTGGCAAACAGGCCCAGCTGGACAGAGTAGACAATGTTCAACCGAGGAATGCCAGCAGTGTTTCAGCCCATAAATAGATATGCTAGAGCGGGGGTCTCCATCCTTGGCAACTTTAAGACGTGTGGAGTTCAACTTCCTCGTTTTTGCATTCTTCTCTACTGAAGAAACAAGCCTGAGATTTTAAAGATGCTTTAAAATAGGCTTTGCTCTAATCCAGAGTTCAACTCTGGGAGTTGAAGTCCACACGTCTTAAAGTTGCCAAGGTTGGAGACCCCTCCCTCTGGTAGAGAGAAGAACCTGGAGGACATTCTTCTTTCATCAAACCTTCCTGGTGAATAAGTTGGAAGAGACCTTGGAGGTCGTCTAGTCCAAACTCCCCATGTAGGCAGGAAACCCTATATCATTTCAAATATGGGAGGGAAGAGAAATCTGGACGAATTTTGACTAAACTGTGGTTAAGGATTTGTCCAAAGTAAGGGAAGGACTTCAATTGTGGGTTCTCTCAAGGAATCGCTATATTTTGAATGATCACTGTAAGTTGAGGACTGCCTGATAATTATCTCATTACAGATCTTCAACATTGCTAGAACTACAGCATGACTGAATAGAAATTTCCTTCCTTCCTTCC
>WNWU01000046.1:3162354-3172623 GCA_012654045.1 Ptyas mucosa | reverse complement strand
TTTGAAAGAGCAGGTTGTCATTGTTTTCGGCACCCTGTATGTTTGCCAGCGGAGGGATCAAGTACCCTGAAAGTCCTTAGGAAGACGTTGTCATTAAAAGGAGAACCATCTATTGAGAAACCCCTCCAGCCTCAATGGAATGATCGGGGTCCTTCTGACATAAATCAGACGGAGAAAGGGGGGAGGACGTTAAAATGTTATTTTGCATCATTTCTAAAGACCCCACTAAGTTCCTTTAAGTTCATTAAGAAATCGTGGGTTCCAAATTTCATGGGGTGGGATGGGATGGGATGGGATGGGATGGGATGGGATGGGATGGGATAGAATAGATTATGGAATGGAATGGAATGGGACGGGACGGGACGGGACGGGACGGGACGGGACGGGACGGGACGGGACGGGACGGGACGGGACAGGACAGGACAAGACAGAAGATGGGATGGGATGGGATGGGATGGGATGGGATGGGATGGGATGGGATGGGATGGGATGCGATAGAATACAATATGGGATGGGATGGGATGGGATGGGATGGGATGGGACGGGACGGGACGGGACGGGACGGAACGGAACAGAACAGAATAGAATAGAATAGAATAGGATAACACAGTTGGAAGGAACCTTGGAGGTCTTCTAGTCCAACCCCCTGTTTAGGCAGGAAACCCTACACCATTTCAGACAAATGTTATCCAATCTCTTCTTTAAAAACTTCCAGTGTTGGAGAATTCACAACTTCTGGAGGCAAGTGGTTCCACTGATTGTTCTCACTGTCAGGAAATTTCTCCTTAGTTCTAAGTTGCTTCTCTCTCGTTGATTAGTTTCCACCCATTGCTTCTTGTCCTGCCTTCAGGTGCTTTGGAGAATAGCTTGACTCCCTTTTCTTTGTAGCAGCCCCTGAGATATTGGAACACTGCTATCATGTCACCCCCCCCCTAGTCCTTCTTTTCATCAAATTAGACATACCCAGTATTGTGGTTGTTAAAAGTATTTGCTAACTCTGAAGCTTCCTCATTGCAGTACCAAGTCGTGAGCTCATGAAACCCAATGGGTTCCGCTGTCCAGGCTCTTATAAACAAAATCGTTTTTCTGAAGAAAATGGACCCGTCCTGTGTCTCAATGATGAGAACCAATGTTTCAGTACGAAAGCCAACCTCTCCGCAAGTGAGCAACCTCATTCTTTATCACTTTGGGGAGGAACATTTTAGAAACAAATGAAATTAAGCCTACAGCAAATGAAAGAGAAACATAAACAGTACAAAGTAAAACCCATATTTTGGTCTTTGGCAATGTTCAGTTCTTTTTTTTTTAAAGAAGAAAACAACAAGAAAACCTTTTGATTCAAAACTTGAGATAGATCCCCCTTAATCGATCAATGGGGCGCCAAAAGCTGCTGGATTTAAAACAGATTTTTAGTAAGTGGGGGGGTTTACAGAGTGGGGATAGGACATGCCTCAGGGGAGAGACTGTCCAAGATAATGGGCTACCAAACATCTCATCCACTCCTTATTTACCTCACAAGGAAGGCCTTTTCTAGCTGACCGGACAGATACATACGTATCAGGGGTGGGATTCTACCGGTTTGGACCAGTTTGGGTGAACCGGTAGCTCTGATGAACCGGTTCACTCGGACGGTCAGGTTGGCCTGCCCACCCACCCCTGTGCTTTACTTACCTTTATCTTCTCAGCTGATTGGCGCAGCAGAGCGGCAATCCGCTCCTCAACTGTGTTACTCCCAAGTGGTAACACAGAAGGCTAGTATTTGTAAAACTTTGCACGCACGCACGCAAAGCACGCACGCTAAGCACACTCGCAAAGCATGCATGCGCGCCCAATCACCAAACCTGTTGTTAAACCGGCAGCATCCCACTACTGCATACATTCATTAATGTATCTCACTGCCACAACATTAAAAGTGAAGGGAAAACTAAGAAAAGTTTCCTAAATGATTCCTTCTCCCCCTTTTCTTCCCCAGTGTCAACATACAATTCAACAGTTACTGTCCAGGGATGTGCAACCAAGAATACCTGTAACTACCCAATCGGAGAAACAGTGTATGGGCATGGAATACTTTGTATAAAACTTGAAAGAATGGAATGCCAGAATCCTGAGGTACTAGAAGGATGGAATGGCTTTTCAAGAACATTTGGGTGGGGATGGAATTAAGGGCTTCATCCAAAGAAGTAAAAATTTGGGATCAAAGATACTCAAATTAGAGATTAAAGTTTGTGATTTGCGTTGGTGATGAGTGATGGGTTTTTAATTACTATGCTTTGATGTTCTAGCTCACTCTGAGGTTCTTTCTTAACTTTCAACTGTCATTAAACTATCACCTAAATAAACTAAGAATGCAAATAATTGAGTCTTGTGGAGTTATTGAAGTGATGGAACAAGTGGCAGGAGTTATTTATTTTAATTGCTTTTTACCTCATCTTTATTATTTTTGTAAATATATAATACTTCTTTCTCTTCCTATTTTCCTCACAATAACCATTATTAGATTAGATTACAATTCTTGATTGGCCAAGTGTGATTGGACACACAAGGAATTTGTCTTTGGTGCATAGGCTCTCAGTGTACATAAAAAGGAAAGATACATTCGTCAAGAATCATAAGATACAACACATAATGATAGTCACAGGGTACAAATAAACAATCAAATCATACTAGGAAACAATTAATATAAATTGTAAGGATACAGCAACAAGTTAGTAAAAATAGTAAAAAAATAGTGATAGTAAAAATTCTGAGTGGCCCCGCCCCCATCTATTATCTACCTCCCAAGTCCCAGCTGATCAGAGAAAATGTGGATTTTGCAGTATCCTTCCGCTGCCATGCCCACCAAGCCATGCCACGCCACGCCCACCAAGCCCACCCACAGAACCGGTTGTAAAAAATTTTGAAACGCACCACTGAAGAGATCCATAAATTATCCTAGGCCTGCAACCTTTTCTAGACTTATGCTTCTCAACCTCAGCAACTTCCAGCCTGCGAAAACGTCAACTCCCAGAATTCCCCAGCTAGACTTTGATTCTGGAGATTGGTACACAGTGTTAAAATTGCTCAGAAACATGATCTACACAGGAATGTAAACATTCAGAACAGGGGTGGGTTCAACTTACCTTTACTACCGGTTCGCATTGCACCCGCGCGCACTCTTCTCTTCAACCGAAGAGGTTGTAGAAAAAATGTTTTTAAAAGTAAAAAAAAAGTTGGCCACACCCGCCCAGTCACATTCCCCCCCGAGCCACACCCACAGAACCGGTACTAACAAATTTTACATTTCACCATTGCAGGAAACCCTATACTATTCCAGGCAAGTGAGTACCCACAACTTCTGGCTCTTCCACTGGTTAATTGTTCTCACTGTTAACCATTGTTAACCACTGTTAATCAGTTCCTCTTCTGTCCAGAGCAGGAATCAGAAGGACCTTGTGATCTCTTAAGAAAGTGCCAACTGCTTTTCCAACACTCCACTTTCCGTTGGATAGGAAGGAAAATATTTGTTTTTTCTCCATGCCACAAATGGGGGAGGGACAGAGAAGCAAGTGGTGAGGCATCTCCTTAGAAGCAAGAAAGTAGGCATCTAATTGATGTTTAGTGTTTTTTCTCACTTTGACTGTAAAGCAGCAGAGGAGGAGAAGGAGAAGCCCTACAGATATTGGACCTCAAAAGAAAAACACAAGGTTTTCCCTTGTCCAGTTGTTCTCCAACTCTAGGGGGAAATGTTCATCTCCATCTACTAACCGAGGGAGCCAACTTTGTCTGAAGACGCTTCTATGGTCATGTGGCAGACATGACTATTTGCCGAGGCACACAGAATACTGTTACCTACCCACCAAAGTGGTACCTATTTATCTACTTGCATTTGCATCTTTCTAATTGCTAAGTTGGCAAGGAGCTGAGGCATGAACAGGAGCTCATCCCATCATGCGGCGCTCGGGTTTCAAACTGCCAGCCTTTCGGTTGACAAGGCCAGCATCTTCATACCCCATTTTGCACTGATCCAAGAGCAATAACCAATCCCGAGTCAGCAGCTCGATCGGCTAAAAATGCAGAAGAGGAAATGTCACAGAGACACAACACAGTTGTAAATTATTGTTTTATTGCTGGGTTTTTTATTATAAACATCTTTGAGGCGTTCTAAAAGCAATATAAAATAATTGAACTAAATAAATATTGAAAGGAAGGCAGAAGTGAATAAAAAATTGCCTGAATAGTAGTGGCAAAACCTTTTAAAGCTTATTTTCTTACAGCCACAAAAATAGAAACCTGGAAGGCGAGACTTAGGGGCAATAGTAATTGAGTTTCCTTTGTCCCCATCTTCTTCCTCTATCCCTTCTCCTTTGAAATGTCCAATGGCCACATTCACACAACAGGCTTAATCAGGTCCGTTGCAAACTTAAATCAGCATTCTCATATGTGCAATTAGTATTTAAATATGGCTAGATCCTAGTCTAAACATCATCTCTGGAATTCCCCAATAGTTTTCCACAGCTAGCCCTGACACAACATCACCAAGAATAGACAGGGGCTACCATCTAGTGCAGGGATCTGCAACCTTAAGAGCCATTTGGACCCATTTCCCACAGAAAAGAAAACACCAGGAGCCACAAAACCTGGGTGGCCGTGGCCAACTCAACATCACTCCCACCCAGTCACATGACACCCCCCCCCCAACCATGCTTATCCAGGTTTTGTTACTCCCAATGTTTTCTGTGGGAAATAGGTCTCTCTCTCTCTCTCTCTCTCCCTCCCACCCTCCCATTCCTGTTTTCTCTCTTTTTGTTCTCCCTCTCTCTCTTCTTTCTTTCCTTTCTTCCTTCCTTCTTTCCTCCCTCCCTTCCTTCCTCTTTCTTTCTTTCTTTCTTTCTCTCCTCTCTCTCATTTGTTTCGCTCTCTTTTCCCTCTCTCTCTCTCCCTCCAGCTCTCTCTCATTTCTCTCTCCCTCTCTCTCTCATTTGATTCTCTCTTTTTCCTCTCTCTCAATCTCTCTCTCCGTCACTTTCTCATTTCTCCCTCTCTCTCTCTCTCTCTCTCTCTCTCTCTCTCTCTCTCTCTCTCTCTCGGGTGTGCATGCATGAATGGGAATACCCTTGTGATGCTGCCGCTGGCATTGATTGAAAAGCGTCCTCCAGGCGGCTTTAAATCTCGCACGGGAGACTTTCACTGCCTGGAGGATACTTTTCAATCAATGCCACTGGTGGCACCACTCAGCCGAAGGAGTAAAGAAGCTTAGGGCAGCGGGAAACCTGATGTATCTCAGAAGCCCAGCCCGGGAATCAGGCTCAGAGAAAGTTGGATAGCCCTCACTAAAGACGCTCACCTGTCAGCCAGTCAATCCGCCCACACCGCACACCTTTCCTGAGCTTTGGCCGAGCCCAGCTGCTCGCTTGAGGAGGGTATTCCCGCTCATGTGTGCCCTCCCAACCCCACAACAGCCAGCTAGGGAGTCAGCCAGTCGCGAGAGGAGGAGGAGGTCGTCTTCAGGGAAGCCGCCACGGTGGCTCGTGCTCGCTCCTCAGCTGCGAGCCTATCTCCCTTTCCATCGTACCCTCCTCCCGGATGCCATTCCCATCCCACCAGCCATTGTGTTAGCGAGGTTGATGTCGGCCATGGCCGTGTTGGGCCGGTGCCTCAGGGCGGAGAGCAGGTTGCGCGACTGGGTTGGCAGGGAGCTGCAGGAGAGTGGGTCAAAGAGCCACATGTGGCTCCAGAGCTGCGGGTTGCAGACACCGGATCTAGTGCAACATTTCTCAACCTCCACAACCGACTCCCACAGCTCACCAGCTAGCATGCTGAGGCTGCGGAGGTTGAGAAACTCTGAACCTGTGAGACACACGAGACCATTTGGGCCTGAAGATGAATCACAAGGCAGGGAAAATAGCATTGTTGGTTGCCCTACAGAAAAGGAAGAGAACTGAGGTTACAAAAGCTGCAAGGAATAACTCTGGGTCAAAGAGAAGAGGAGGAGGAGGAGATCCAATGGATGTTTTCATATAGGAGGTTTAACTATGTCACGTGCACTAACTGGCTAGTTCCAACATTGGATAATTGTGACTTGGTGGCCTACCATACTGCATGATTCCATTTAATTAGCCAATATTGCAGTTGTGCAAACAAAGCAAACGGAATAACCATGTTGTGAGTAAATACAGCTTCTAGGTAAAGAGTTGAACCCGGTCCGATTCCAATTCTTTCTCCACTAAAGAGGAGGGTAGAATTTCTTGAGTGGCTGGCTGCAGTGCAAAACATGAGTGGGGCTAGGGTGCAGATATCAAAACACTCAAATTGCTCCTCCATTTATATTTCACACTTAAATACATGAAAAGCTTGGCAATGATGTTTAAATCCAGTCAAACCACCCTGATTTCTTCTACTCGCACTTTGCCAATCTGTCTCTTCTGGAAGAAGTGAGTTTCTGGACCCTTCCCAGGGCAGAAACCTTCCTCACTGACTAAGACCAAAGAAACAGGAACTGCTTGCACAATTTGATTCCATGTCCAACACCTTCCTTCAGGTTTCAGACTGGGTGTCTAGCCACTGGTAAACTATTACTAGAGAGAAGGGTTCGCCAGCTTTGCTTACCGTATTTTTCGGAGTATAAGATGCACCTTTTTCCTCCCTAAAAGGGGGTGAAATTTAGGTGTGTCTTATACACCGAATGTAGTCCCGCCCACCCACTGGCCCCCACCCTTTGGCCTCTGCCTCCCAGCAGTTACCTCCTTGTAGCAAGCAGCAAGAAAAAACAGCTCGTTTCAGCTTCAGCACAGCCTAATTAGCACAGGTTGATTGGATCGGCCTCCCGACTCTCAGCTGTTTTGCGTGGGCCTCTGCTTCTTGCTGCAAGGAGGTAAATTGCAGGAGCAGATTTTCTTTTTTCCTTGTGCTAATCAAGCTATGCTGAGAACGAAAACGAAAGTAAAGCAGGCTGTTTGCTGTTTGTTGCAACAAAGGAAAAATTGCTGGGAGGCAGAGGCAGATTTCTTTTTCTTGTTTTCCTCACCCAAAAAGGTAGGTGCGTCTTATAGTCCAGTGCGTCTTATACTCTGAAAAATACAGTAGTTCTTTGGTAAAGCAAAGTTACAACAACTTTGTTGTAGAGGGGAGATGAAAGCAGATTAACATAGTAGAAGAATAAGTAGGGAGGGACTACTTAGAAGATGACCAAGTAGGCAATGCTGGGAGTTTGTAGGAAAACTCAGACGTAAATATTAAGAATGAGTAGCTCCACTAGAAAGGACCAGACCAAGTTGTGTCGAGAAACAATTCCTGGTGCAAAACTGCACATGTTAGTTGTGACGTCCACGTTGCGGCCAGCAGCAAACAATGCCACTGCTCCCATGTCGCACAGGTTCTTGGTAGCACATCCTGTGAAGGTAACCTGTTGGTCCTTGAATGCTTCTATATTGGAAGGATGAGAAGGGAAAGAATTAATCAGGTTGAATGAACGGAACTATCTCTAGAATTCTTCTGAGAATAACGGTGAGTTTTTGATTCTGTTGCACTTCCTTATATTTATCAACATGATTGTAAATTCACTTTGAGAAAGATTGAGTCAAGAACTAAAGGTAAAGGTTCCCCTCGCACATATGTGCTAGTCGTTCCCGACTCTACGGGATGGTGCTCATCTCCGTTTCAAAGCTGAAGAGCCAGCGCTGTCCGAAGACGTCTCCGTGGTCATGTGGCCGGCATGACTCAACGCCAAAGGCGCACGGAACGCTGTAACCTTCCCACCAAAGATGGTCCCTATTTTCCTACTTGCATTTTTTACGTGCTTTCGAACTGCTAGGTGGGCAGAAGCTGGGACAAGGAACGGGAGCTCACCCCGTTATGCAGCACTAGGGATTCGAACCTCTGAACTGTCAACTTTTCGATTAACAAGCTCAGTGTCTTAGCCACTGAGCCACAGCGTCCCTTGTAAATCCTTGACTTACAACCATTAATTTTGTGAGCGAAGTTACAATGGCTCTGGAAAAAGTGACTTGTGACCGATCTTCACACTTGCAACCAACGCAGCGTTGCCACAGTCACGTGGTCAAAATTTGGCTGCTTGGCAACTGACATGCATTTATAATGATTGCAGTGCCCTAGGGCAGTGATGGCTAATTTTTTTGCTGTCACGTGCCAAAAGCGGGCAGAGTAGGGGGGATTGCACACGCGTGTGCCAACACCCATAATTCAATGCGACCCATCCCCCCATGCATGCATGTGTGACCCTCCCCCCACTTTCCCCCCTGCTTTTGACACGTGATGGCCCAGTAGGCCCATTTTTTTTGCCCTCCCCAGGCTCCAGAGGCTTTCTAGGAGCCTGGGGAGAGCAAAAACAGCCTTCCCCACCCCCCCGGAGGCCCTCCAAAGGCCCAGAAACAGCCCATTTTCTGACTTCTGGTAGGCTCGGAAGGCCTGAAAATCAGCTGGCCAGCATGCACATGCGTGCTGGACTGAGGTAGAGCAACGCTCGCGTGCCCACAGATATGGCTCCATGTGCCACCTGTGGCACCCGTGCTGTAGGTTCGCCATCACGGCCCTAGGGTCATGTGATTGCTATTTGTGACCTTCCCAACTGGCTTCCAACATGCAAAGTCAACAGGTGAAACAGTATTTGCTTAATAACCATGTGATTTACTTAGCAACTGCCGTAATTCACAATTTAACAATTGTGGCCCCCCCCCCCAAAAAATGGGTGCAACTTATTTAACAACCGCCTTGCTCAACAACAGAAATTCTGGCCCCAAATGTGGTTGTAAGTTGAGGACTACGTATTGACAGTAGAATTCCAATGGACAAAAGATGGAGCTATCTACTTACCTTTCTTTGCACGCGTGGCAAAGTGGATGCAATGCGTCATGGGACCTGTGCAGGCCACCTCCGTCTTATTAAGACACAAATCTGCGCCATGGGCAAAGCATGAATTGCAACGGATTCCATTCCGATTCTGAGATGCTTTTTGAACTATGGATGGAGAGACCCCAAAAAAAGAAACTGAGAATCTCTACAAAATGAGACGATGTTGCTCAAGGGATTAGACTAAGCAAAAATAGGCTTCTTTGATCAAAACTACCCCAGTTCTTTACCGGTTATTTCCTCAATATTACAGCGGTCAGCACGGCAACAGCTGGAATTCCACCGCATGCGAAAATCCCCTGCCACCAAGCCATAAAACTGGTTGCACAATCGATCGTCGGAATTGCACTTCTTCTCGTAAACTGGGTTTTCGATGTCCTGGGTCCCTGGGGATGGAAGTCAGGTCAATTAGAAAAGTCAGATCAATTCCTGAAATAGGAATGTTTTCCCTTCTTTTCCTCGACAGTTGTCCAAAGGATAGTGTCATAAATCAAGGACTACCTGTATACCAGGCTGGTCCAGTGTAGGTTGGTAAATAGATTTTTTTTTTTTTTTTACTTTCCAGTCTGACTCTCTTCTGCATATATTGTGGCAAACCTGACCAATTTGCTTTGAAATCTTTTTGAAAGCAATAAAGTCTCCTCCCTCGGGCAGGGGGTTGGACTAGAAGACCTCCAAGGCCCCTTCCAGCCCTATCATTCTATATTCATAATGACCATGTATGTTGGACATATAATGATGCGTGCTGGCGAGATGGAATCTTGGAGCTTGGCATGGGCAACCCTTACTCAGGGATAGTTTTTGCACCAAAGATCCAACCTCCTATCTCTGTATTCTGAATCAAGTCATGAATTTCAGCTAGCAGTGTGGGGAAAGATCACAATTTCGAAGCTTACAAGCCTCAGAGAAGAATTGGTGCAAATAAATCTCTCAGCACGGGCTCTTACGTTAAATGCAAAACCACCATCTGTCCTCTGGAGTGATAGATAGCTAGATAGCTAGATGGATGGATGGATGGATGGATGGATGGATGGATGGATGGATGAAAGAGAGGGGATATAGAAGATAGATAGATAGATAGATAGATAGATAGATAGATAGATAGATAGATAAGAGAAAGAGATGATATAGAAGATAGATATATAGATGATGATGATGATAGATTGATAGAGAGAGAGAGACAGACAGAGAGACAGAGACAGACAGACAGACAGACAGACAGACAGACAGACAGACAGATAGATAGATAGATAGATAGATAGATAGATAGATAGGTAGGTAGGTAGATAGATAGATAGATAGATAGATAGATAGATAGATAGATAGATAGATTGTTAGATAGATGATAGATAGATGATGGATAGATAGATAGATAGATGATGGATAGATAGATAGATAGATAGATAGATAGATAGATAGATAGAT
>WNWU01000046.1:3138407-3149442 GCA_012654045.1 Ptyas mucosa | reverse complement strand
CTTCCTTCCTTCCTTCCTTCCTTCCTTCCTTCCTTCCTTCCTTCCTTTTTTTCCTTCCCTCTTCATTCTCCTTTCTTCTTCCTTCCCCTCTTTCCTTATTAGAGAGGGAGGGAGAGAGAGGGGGAGAGAGAGGGAGAGAGAGGGAGGGAGAGGAGAGGGAGAGAGGGAGAGAATAGTGTTCTTTCACATCCCATTTTTCCCTTCGGGGAAGAGAATTATGGGTGCAGCTCTAATTTCATCCATTACCCACCTACATATACGCTCACACAACTCACCTGTGACATTCACACACCTGGTCTGCTCCCCAACACACTTGACATGAGTCCAGTTTCCATGGGCACATTCACCTTGGCCCGTATCACAGCAACTGGCACATTCCAAGCCATTCTCAGGCTTCTTCTTGACTCCTGGAGGGCAATCAATCCATCAGTTCCATCAGTCATGTGCAGCAGGGGGTCCCCAACCCCACGCTCTGTGGATCTGCACCAGTCCGTGGCATGCCAGAAACCAGGCCACGCAAACAAGCGAAGCCCCATCCGCGAAACCACACCCCCTCCAGTCCACAGAAAAACCTCTCTCCACGGAACCGTTCCCCAGGGCCCAAAAGGCTGGGGGCTGCTGATGTGGAAGCATTAGCACAATTTCAGAAAGTGAATTGAGTAAATCTTTATACTCGTTTGAACTGCCTGAATATCCTGATTTCCCCGTTGCTTGATCCCCAACCAGTGGTAGGTTGCCCCCGGTTCAGATCAGTTCACAAGAACTGGTAGTAAAACCAGCAGGAGGCCCCACCTACTGCCCCGGATGTCGTCATCGACAATCTGCACATGCGCAGAAGCCAATGCATGTAAACGCATGTGTGATTCCATTGCGAACTGGTAGTAAAGATAAGTAGAACCCACCCCTGCCCCCAACTCATATCTCAGTGTACTTTTCCTGATGGATAACAAGAAAGCTACCTTGCTCTGAGAAATGGCTGCAGATGCTTTTAAGGCCAGGTCGCCCATCGTTACAGAGAGGTGTAGAACAGCAGCTGATCTCCAGTCTCCCCGAGAGTTCTGGCAGCATATACTGCCGGCGGCACAAGGTCTCCAGGGCACATGTCCGGTACGTCATTTTCCAGGCGCCATTAATCACTAGGAATCAAAGAACATGATGGAACACAATGCATCAGACTATAGGCAAGGAACCTGTTCTCAACCACCTCCCCAAACACGACAAACCCTAATCAATGATTCCTTTATTAGGAGCACCAGCAGCCCTGGCAAAAAGTTTCTCTCTCACCACAGGCTAACAAGTCTGTCCAGCAGGGAGATGAATAGTTGTCTGCCACATCTATTCATCTCCGCCCCCTGCCTTTTATCCCCAAAGCTAGGGTGGGGCTTCGCTAGCAGTGTTGGCTCTTCTGTCCCAAGGATCAGCCCATAGATTTCCACTGCTCTCCTCTCCTCTGCCTTCTGCGCATCCGCGCATCAGGCACTGGACCCAGCTGTTCCTCCTCTTCCTCATCAGCCACCTCTAGATCTGGGGGCTGTTGACTCGTCTCTTGGCCATGGTGTATCTCTCTCTCTCTCCCTCTCTCTCTCCCTCTCTCTCTCTCTCTTCTCCCCTCATTGCCTCTCCTATTTCTCCAATCTTTGTTTCTTCAGCTTCTTCTCAACTGCACTGTGCTGTCTAGTTTAGTCACGTCTAGCTAGCAGAAAATCGTACTAGCTAATCTGTGTTCACCTTTCAAATAGATGGGTGGAAAGATCACAGATATACTATTTCATGTATCTGCACTCATCAGTTCTTCAATCCCTTTAATATCGCTCCCGAACGTATTCAAGAAACATCTCAGTTTACCAGTAAAATCCATGCACTGATTCATATCTCCTAAACACTTGACCCGAGTAGCATTTCCTTCAGCACAGTCCCCCGTGCCACGATCAAAGCAGCTGTAGCACTCCATGCCATTGGCTGCTTGAGTACTGCTGGCTGGAGCTGGGAAAATAGAAGAATATCGCTGGTCACGGTTCTTTAAAAATATATTTCTTTCATTATTGCACTTGCCTATATCGCATGCCTACATTTTAATGGGATGCAGTGGCTCAAGTTTTTATTTTTTTATTAAATTTGTATACCGCCCTCCTCCCGAAGGACTCAGGGCGGTGAACAGCTACAGAATAAAACACATGGATACAAAAATTTAAAAATAGAATAAAAGCAAATTAAATAATTTGGCTAAGACAGAATTAAAATACCCAATAATTTAAGAAACAAATTAAAATTTACATTAAACAGGGGAAAAGATTTAGGCCAGGCCAGCTTGATGAAATAAAAAATTCTTAAGCACGCAACGGAAGGTGCGCAGATCCGGGATCATCTGTATCTCCGGGGGGAGCTCGTTCCAGATCGTAGGTGCCCCCACAGAGAAGGCTCTCCCCCTGGGGGCCACCAGTCAACATTGTTTGGCCAACGGCACCCAGAGGAGCCCCTCTTTATGGGAGCGTACTGGCCGGTGGGAGGCTATTGGTGGTAGTAGGCGGTCCCGTAGATAGCCAGGTTCTAAGCCATGGAGCACTCTAAAGGTGATAACCAAGACCTAAGTGGCTAAGATACTGAGCTTGTCGATCAAAAGGTCGGCAGTTCAGCAGTTCGAATAGTTCTGGAAAAGTGTTTTAAAGCATCATGGCCACCACAGAGAAAATCTGCCTTCAAGTCCATGTCTCCGTCACCGCTTCAAGGATCAGAACTTTAAGGATCTCCTCCCTAGGGGATCACATAAAACGAATACAATCCATCTGCAGGAAGGTTAATTTAAGATATCCTAAAACTTCAGCATGCAGAGTTTTAGAAGATAAAACCAGCCCTCTGGTTTGATTTTTGGAAGCCTTTTGCTAACCAGTGAAATGTCCAAAATCACTTTGCGCTTCAGAAAAGCTAAAACTCTTCAGCTTGAATGCGTTTCTGTCAGACAGAACCAAACACCGGTAATTCTATTTTCTCTTCCTTGCTTCAAAGTGTTGGGAACTGGGAGGACATCAGAAACCTTCCTGTCCTCCCGCCATTTTCCTCCACCATAATATTGCCAGATAGGTTGGCCTGAAACATTGGCCCCAAAACACTTACTTAATGGCTGAGAGTGGACTAATATTTAAGTCAACCCAAGTCACAGAATCACGGAACAGCAAAGTTGGAAGGGACATTGGATTCGTTTCCTAGTCTAGGGATGGGCAACTGTGTCCCTTTTACAACCTGTGGACTTCAACTCCCAGAATTCCTGAGACAGCTTGGCTGTCTCGGGAATTCTGGAAGTTGAAGTCCACAGGTTGTAAAAGGGTCACAGTTGCCCACCCCTGCCCTAGTCCAACACCTTAAATGTTCCATCACATTGTTTCTTATTGTTTCTTATACTTCTCACTTACTCAACAGGTTGATGTTGTAACATCTGTACTTACCGCCTGTGAACCGGATGTTGCAGAGATTAGAGTCACAGTAATACGTGTTGTGTACTTCATGATCGTCTTCTGAATAGATGTTAGCTGTGCGATTGGATACACCTTCCCCTGAACAGCCTTTCATCACATACTCGGCGATTTCTAAATCTGGGGTTTAGAAATACATGGAATGAAGTAGGCCAAGAAAATCAGTTGAATTCACGTTGAAGCCATTCCATCATGGCTTAGAGTTATGTGAATTGGGCTGTTTTAATTGGATTAACGAACCATAACCCTAAATATCTAAGCTGAACATGATGGTTGAGGGCAGTCAGAGATAGCAGAAGATGAGCTAAAGCAGTGGTGCATTTCAAAAATTTTTACTACCGGTTCTGTGAGTGGGGCTTGGTGGGTGTGACACGGCTTGGTGGGCATGGTTTGGTGGGCGTGGCAGGGAAAGGTTACTGTAAAATCTCCATTCCCTCCCCATTCCAGGGGATGGATGCTGCAAAATCCCCATTCCCTCTCCACTCCTGGAGGAAGGATATTGCAAAATCTCCATTCCTACCCCACACTGGGGCCAGCCAGAGGTGGTATTTGCCGGTTCTCCAAACTATTCCAAATTTCCTGCTACCAGTTCTCCAGAACCTGTCAGAACCTGCTGGATTTCACCCGGCTCCATTCCCGCCCCACTCCAGGGAAGGTTACTTCAAAATCCCCATTTCCTCCTGATCAGCTTGGACACGGGAGGCAGAGAATAGATGTGGGCGGGGCCAGTCAGAGATGCTATTTATCGGTTCTCCAAACTACTCAAAATTTCTGCGGCCGGTTCTCTCAGAACCTGCTGAAACCCACCTCTGAGCTAAATTCAGCCACATAGAATTTCTGTGGAATTGATGCCACTAACTGGTTTTTCTGCCTTAAAATACATTTACTTTTCTCTAAACGTTTACTTATTGCTCTCTAAATATTTATTATTTATAAATAAAGCACAACAATTACTATTTTCATACATGTTTAACCAAATCAGGTAAAGATTGGAGTTTTATGTGGCTTAAGGCACATTCAAATTCAGCCTGTCTTCCCTTTTGTCCTTGAATGAGGTCATTTTCGAGTTGCTTGTGAGCATGTGTAGAGGGGATTCCAGGTTCACGGTAAAACAGTCACAATCAATCAACACACGGATTGGTGTTTTTAAAATTAAAACGTTCCCTGTTCAGGTTGAACCTTGTCTTCCTGGATCAAAAAATGTATACGTGCCACCCAACTTACCTGGAAGCAAAAATACTCCTGTATAATTGTTTGAATCTGGAAAAGAAGGGAAGCCACAAGGTCAGTAAAGGATGCAGGAGTTCATCACTCTCAAAATTCAAATATTGTAAATGTTCCCAAATTGGCCATGTTGAACTAAAAATTCTAGGAATCAACCAGAGGTGGGTTGCTCCCGGTTCGCACCGGTTCGCAAGAACCGGTAGTAAAAATTTCTAGTAATTCGGAGAACCGGTAATAACATTGGCTGGCCACGCCGCTCCAAACTGGTCCCCGGCCCGGTTGCCACTCGCTTACCCCGCCCACCTCATCAGAGGCTCTTTTTTTTTTTACTTTTAAAAGCATTTTTTTCTGCAACCTCTTCAGCCGCTGGGTGGGCGTGGCCTAGTCAGCTTCCTGCACCACGGCAGGTGGGTTGTTTTTGCCCTCCCTGGGCTCTGGAGGCTTTCCTCCAGCCTCCAGGAGGGTGAAAACGGCCTCCCCAGGCTCCAGGGGCCCTCTGGAGGCCTTTCCTGAACTTCCAGTAGGCCCGTTTTTCGCCGTCCCTGAGCCTCCGTGTGTGCTCAGCACTTACCTGCATCCAAAACAGGCCACGTGGGGACTCCTGGGAGGGGAGGGGCAGGATGGGCGGGGCCAGCCAGGAGTGAGATTTGGGGGTTCTTCGAACTGCACAGAATCTTAGCTAGAGGTTCTCCCGAACCCCTGCGAACCCCCAGCAGCCCAACCTTGGGTTTAAAGCTCTGGGAGACAAGGGAATAGTCATCTTGCAGTCAACACTTTTCAAATGAAATTGTTTGAATACTTTGTTTTCTAATTATTTTTTAATTGCTTGTTAACTGTTAACAAATTTCAGGTCATCCCCTCCCTGTGGAAAGCATTGAGCCATTAGACCGTACTTATTGCAAGCAGTCAAAAATGGCCCATGTTGAACAGAAAGGTGGATATAATTGAAGTAAATAAGTATCGTAGTAAGTGCATAAAATTGGGGGAGGAGCAATTTTTGTGAAATCCCAATTTTTTTACTACTGATTCTGTGGGCGTGGCTTGCTGGGCATGGTGTGGTTTGGTGGGCGTGGCAGGAGAAGGATACTGCAAAATCTCCATTCCCACCCCACTGCAGGGGAAGGATACTGCAAAATCCCCATTCTCTCCCCACTCCTGGGGGAAGGATAGTGCAAAATCTCCATTCCCAACTCACTCTGGGGCCAGCCAGAGCGGGTATTTGCCAGTTTTCTGAACTACTCAAAATTTCCGCTACCGGTTCTCCAGAACCTGTCAGAACCTGCTGGAGTTCACCCCTGGGAAGGAAGTTTCCTTACAGAAAAGTTTGATGGTAGATGAGAAACAGGACCGATCCCTCGGCGTACACAATTGTTCTGATTGGACACATTCATGGAACATCCCCACACACTGGTAGCACTGCAGGCCACTCACTACAGAGAGAGAAAACAATCAATAAATGGCAATAACTGTTGGGGAAACTGTCAGCCAACCTGGAAGGAGGGGTCAAGCGAGGACCTGGCTTGGAATCCTTGTGCCATCACAAGCAACAGAACCTTGACTTCTCCCAAGACACCTGAAACCTTATCTGGTGATTCCCAGGAAAAGAGAAGAAGGCTGGTAAGATTCTTGTAAAATAGCTGGTAGATGATAAAGTTACTGACTTTTGTTATTTTTTGTTATTTTGTTATGCTTGCTATTCACAAGTGGCTCTGGTTTCTTGCACCTGACAATAAACATTTTGAAAGCTCTTTTTTCAGATAAACATGGAATGCATCTTGTACATGTGGGTTTTTTTCTTAGGTTTGAATTTTTACGTACGAAAAGCCATTTCAATTTAACCTGTCACCTATATAATGTGATTGAGAATTTCCCATTACCTGTTCTCTTATTTTAATTGCATTTCATAATTGTTTGTTGTGACCTTCCAGCTAAATTAGGAGAAACACCTCTCAAATCAATCAACCACTCACTTTGGTTAGTTTATATCTCAATCATTTCAAGGGGAGATAATTAGGGCTAGCTGGCTATGCTGACACAACAGGCTTACGCTGATTACTAAATTAACTGGTGGTGGGGTTTGTTGCTGTTGTTGTTTTGGAGTTGCACAGTTAAGAGATTGAACAGTACTTACCAGCTACTAAGTAGTCGGTTCATACAATACCCTAAACTACTCCACCACCACCCCCCAAAAAAAACCAGTTTAAACATAACTAGAGCTATGTTTGCCACCTTGGAGTTTCATCAAACCTTGAGGGTCTCAGTTTCCTCACTTTTGTCCTTCTGAGTTTAATGGAGATTATTTATCTAACTGGTTCTGCTAAATATTTACACTGTATTGACCCATAAAGAGGAAATGTGGGGCTCAAAAATCAGAAGAGAGCCAACATTTTTTCCTGTGTCTGTTTCCTTCTAGTCCAAATCTTGAAGGACATCAACAGAAGCTCTCTCTATGGTTCTCCACAGTGGTAGGATTCAAATAATTTAGCAACGGGTTCTCTGCCTTACTGACCGGCTTGGTGACCCGTGGCCATGGTGGGC
The DNA here is from genome assembly GCA_012654045.1 of Ptyas mucosa. NCBI lineage: Eukaryota > Metazoa > Chordata > Lepidosauria > Squamata > Colubridae > Ptyas > Ptyas mucosa. The sequence continues at coordinate 3,142,213 of WNWU01000046.1, read as the reverse complement.
GTGGACAGGGGGTGGGACAGGCAGCACTCGGCCTCTTGTACTTCCCTGGGAACAAAAACGGGCCATGGGAGGCCACAGCACACACTAGTTTTGAGCTTAGAAGGCCTCCCTGCACTTATCTGGGAATCAAAATGGAGTACGTGGGGACTTCTGGAAGAGGCAGGGAGGGGAGGGGCCATTCAGCAATTTAACAACCGGTTCAGCTGAAGTGGTGTGAACCGGTTGAATCCCACCACTGGTTCTCCCCCATCCCACTGAGAAGCTCACCCCATCCCGATAGGTTCATTCTTACCTGCATCCAATAGACAGAAGACAAATATGACCGTCAGTAGCAGGCTCTTGATCTGTTGGCAGTATTCTTCCCACACTGCCATCTTCCTCATACGTTGGACGCCTTGTAGTAAGAGTCGGTGGAATAAGCAATCCAGCGAGCTTTGATTTACAAACTTGCTCAGCAGGCAAGAGACAAATGAGGCAATCTACTATCCACAGCAAAAGATGGCGTGTTTGGCTGAAAAAAGGATGGGGAAAAATGTTCTCTGTTCTTCTTGAGAAGTTGGCCAGCATTCACTGGTGTTGAGTTGGCCAATGGTAGCAAGATTAACCAACTGACAGCATACGTGTAATTTTGTTGGCGGTTGCAATTTATGGCTTATTTGGGGTATGTTTTGGTTTTTGCAATGCCGAGTTCAGATTCTAGAAATATGCTCGGGGCAGTTTTCCTTCCACCTCTGGAATAACCATCAATCACCTGTTAAGAAGAAAAGAATTTTCATTACGAAGGAAGGCAAATATATGTATCCCAGGATAATGATGTGAGATCGAATTTGGGTCGGTCACTGGGACCAGAATTGTTATTGATCAATAGAATGCCACATCAAACCAGTAGCACTTCTGTATATCTGGAAAAATATCTTCCAGATATTTTCATTTTGCTTTGAAAATAATGGTTTGTAATTTCCTGGTTGGGTCTCCAGCTACAAAGATTTCCATTTCAGGGAGCAAAAATAGCAATAGACAATAGCACTTACTTATATACTGCTTCATGGTGCTTTACAGCCCCACTCTGGGTCCTCATTTTACCCACCTCGGAAGGATGGAAGGCTGAGTCAAATTTATATATACGATGCTTGGCAGTGGTGAAATCCAATTTTTTTTTACAAGCCATGCCCAAGCCATTCTGTGGGCATGGCTTGGTGTGGCTTGGTGAGCATGGCAGGGAAGGTTCCTGCAAAATCCCCATTCCCTCCCCACTCCTGGGGGAAGGATATTGCAAAATCTCCATTCCCACCCCACTCTGGTGGGGTGGGAGGTGGCATTTGCCGGTTCTCCGAACTACTCAAAATTTCTGCTACCGGTTCTCCAGAACCTGTCAGAACCTGCTGGATTTCACTCCTGATGCTTGGCCATCATTACCATTTCATCAACATGATATATTCTCCAACGTGCTGCCTGACATTCTTTACAACCCAGAGAAATTGGGCAATGCTGTGTAGGGGAAGGAAACTTTGCTAGTAATGGAAAAGCCTCATGAGCAACGAAGCGAAACGTGACCTCGGATACCAGAGATATATTTCTAAAGTTATGGGTCGTAAAAATGAGCCAGAGGCTGAACCCATCCGAGGCGTGCCTTCCCTAAAACTGTTGGCAAGCAAATTTTTCCACTCTGCAAATTTATGCACCCGCTTCCGAAGTGTTTTCTAAAAGAATGTGCTGTGGATACCGTGGCTGTTACTGCATGCTAGTAGGAATGCATTTATTAGATTATTTTTTAAATTCTGCCTTTTTAAACTCAAGGCAGCAAACATATCTAGTACTCCCCAAAACAACAACCCTGTGAGGTAGATTGGCCTGAGAGAGAATGACTGGCCCAAAGTCACTCATGCACTTTGCTTTCATGCCTACTCTGGGACTAGAACTCAGAGACACCTGGTGATTGGCCTAAAGTCACCCAGCCGACTTTCATAGCTAAGGCAGGACTAGACTTCACTATCTCCTGGTGATTGACCCAAAGTCCTCCAATCAGTTTCCATGCCTAAGGCAACACTAGAACTCACAAGTATCCTGATTTCTAGGTCAGCACCTTCACCACCATACTAAACTGACTCTCTATGTCAGTTAAAGTAGCATAAGGAATTCTGAAAATTCGATGTATAAATTCTGCAAGTAGCTCACCGTGAACTACTCAGCTTACGAAGTTTAATACCAGCATTTAATGCCGAATCGTTCGGTCCTTAAAGCTGGTCAAAGACATGGACCACAAAAGAGAAAAGATCAACTTATTTTCCCAAAGCACCAGAAGGCAAGACAAGAAACAATGGATGGAAACTAATCCAGGAGAGACGCAACCTGGAATGAAGGAGAAACTTCCTAACAGTGAGGACAATTAACCAGTGGAACAGCTTGCCACCAAAAGTCGTGGGTGCTTCATCGCTGGAGGTTTTTAAGAAGAGACTGGACAGCCATTTGTCTCAAACAGTGTAGGGTCCCCTGCTTGAGCTGGGGGTTGGACTAGGAGACCTCCAAGGTCCCTTCCACCTCTATTCTGATTTATTAATCTATTCCCTGCCATGTGCAGACTAGTTTTCAGAAATTTGCACCCATCCTAGTTAGAAAGACATTCACTGTCCCTGTGGCTGAGTCTTATCCTGCCTCTGCTGCCTCAGTAGTTCCCAGTCACTACCAGTCTTCAAATTCTCCTCCAAAGCCATCGGTGACAAAGGGTAACTGATTTTGTTCTCGGGCACCACCTGTTGTGGTCCACCAGCAGCTTGCGGAGCTGGCAGCAGAGTCAGACAGTGAGGAGGCTGGGGAGGATAATGGGCCAGTTCTGGAGTCAGGGGAAGGCCTGGACGAGGGCTCTGCGTTGAAGGCAGAGATGGGGTCAGGGCCATCTGGGAGCGATGCACGGACTCCGGAGCCTCCAGAGGCAGACAGCAGAGAGGCAGAGGAAGAGGAGGAGCCTGTTCCTAGTGCACGCATGTGAAGAGCTGCCAGAAGGCAAGAGCAGCTAAAGCAAAAAGGACGACTCGGGAGTAAGGCCAGAAGATGATTGGCCCTTCCCAGAAGGCTTAAAAGAGCAGCAACAGCTCTTGGGCTCTTTGTAGGAAAGCAACATTGCTACATTTGTTTCTTGTCAGCATCTCTTGCTTCTGAACTTTTGCCAAGAAAAGCCTTCGGCAGGGTGCCGAAGAAGACAAAGGTTGGTGATAAGGCCGAAGGACTGTTCACGAAGAATTTGTTTTGGATTTAATTTGGACTAAGCTGAGAATGAAGTAAGCTGTTCTAATAAAATATGTTTTGTTTAGGTCTGATTGTGTCTGGTAATAACTACTTGGGCCTAGGTCACAACACCACCTTAGTAATGGGTGGGTTGGTTGCATCACCCGCTGCTTTCCTCCTGGAGCTGCCGAGCAGGTTTTAGGCCAAGCTGGCTGTCTCAATCACATGGGACCGAGACTCGAAGAACTAGGAAGGTACAATTTACCAAGCCAAGCCGGAGAACGGGACCGACTGGTGAAGCGAGAAACAAGACAACGAAAGCAGCTCCAGAGCAATTCATCACCACCATGCGTACTCGCCTCCTTGGCCACAGGTGGGTTGTTGCCTGGGGAACTCCTTGCTAGAGTAAATAATATTTTATCCTTTCTGCTAGGATGGGTCCTTCTGATATGTCCAACTCCCTGGGTTGGGAGATCAGATGCGATAGAGCAGTGTTTCTCAGCCTTAGAAGCTTGAAGATGGGTGGACTTCAACTCCCAGAATCCCCCAGCCAGCGCTGCTGGCTGGGGGATTCTGGGAGTTGA
>WNWU01000046.1:3093875-3130523 GCA_012654045.1 Ptyas mucosa | reverse complement strand
GGAAACTGGAATACTGCAACCAATTTTGGTCACCGTACTACAAAAAAGATGGTGAGACTTTGAGAAAAAGTTCGGAGAAGAGCAACTAAGAGGATCAAAGGCCTGGAGACTAAAACATAGGAAGAACAGCTGCAGGATTTGGGTTTGGCTAGTCTAGAGAAAAGAAGAATTAGGGGTGACCATGATAGCAATGCCACAAAGAAGAGGGGGTCAAATTATTCTCCAAAGCACCAGAGGGTAGGACAAGAAACAACGGATGGAAACTAATCAAAGAGAGAAGCAACCTGGAATTAAGGAGAAACTTCCTAATAGTGAGGAGGATAATTAACCAGTGGAACAACTTGCCTTCAGAAATCGTGGGCGCTCCATCACTGGAGGTTTTTAAGAAGAAACTAGACAGTCACTTATCTCAAATAATATAGGTTCTCCTGCTTGAGCAAGGGGCTGGACTAGAAGACCTCCAAGGTCCCTTGGAGTTCTATTCTATTCTAAACCAGGAGGCCTGAAGAAAAGCAGATGAAATGGAAGAAGTGAGAAAGTGAAGGTAGTTAAATAGTTGTAGTTTGTGGTTTGCTTTTAACCGATCCTAGTACAAAAGCTGATCTTTATTGTCTGCATTCATCCATTCCCACGTTTTCTTTTCAAATAACTTTAGGTGGGTTGAGAAACTAAAATGCACAAATATACAAACGCAATTCACATAAAGGTGCCGCAAAAGATTGCCTACGGCCTATTAAAATGAAGCAAAACCAAAACCATGAATTTGCTTTCTAGGAAAATGTTCTAAAAAACGATGCAGTTGCTGCTTTTCAGTACAGGGAGTTCTCGACGTACAACTGATTAGCAGCCATTCGAAGTTTTGACAACATCCCCCCCGCCCAAAAGGTACTTATAATACGGTTCTCGAGTTTCAGAGTAACAGAGTTGGAAGGGACCTTGGAGGTCTTCTAGTCCAACCCCCTGATCAAGCAGGAAACACTATACCAGTGATGGCTAACCTTTTTGACGTCGCGTGCCAAAAGTGGGGGGAAGCGTGGGGGGGTCACGGGTGCCTGTGCCCACATCCATAATTCAATGCGCCCCACCCTCCCGCGCATGCACACATGACCCCCACACACACACTTCCCCCTGCTTTTGGCACATGATAGCACGGTGGGCCCAGTAGGCCCGTTTCTAGGAGCCTGGGGAGGGCAAATAAAGCCTTCCCCATCCCCCCGGAGGCCGGAAACAGCCAGTTTCCCGACTTCTGGTGGGAAGGCCTGAAAATCAGTTGACCGATGCGCGCTAGAGCTGAGCTAGGGCAACACTCGTGTGCCCACCAATATGGCTCCGGGTGCCACCGGTGGCACCCGTGCCATAGGTTCGCCATCACGGCACTATACCATTTCAGACACATGGTTGTCCAATCTCTTCTTAAAAACAATTGTTGGAGCACCCACGACTTCTGGAGGAAAATCATTCCACTGATTAATTGTTCTCACTGTTATTGTTTTCATGGGCCAGGTCACATCCCTGTGGTCATGTGACTGTAGTTTGGATACCACCCATATTTTGGGTCAACCCATGGTGATTTACAAGACTTTTGCCAAAAACTGGTATTTCCTTAAACTATGTGGACTTGAACTGTCTTTCTGCCTCTATTTTTATTTCTTTTCCATTAAAAAAAATGATTTAACAATGACACAGCATATACAGATATATAAACAGAGATACTCATTTCCCTCTTCCCTCTCAGCAACACTCTCTGCTTGTTTTACGATGATTTAAAACAAAGGCACATTTTCCAAAAATATATTATCTGTAAATAAATTGTTCATTGCTGAGATTGCGCAGTCGTTACTCCTCCATCTGACTTTAGTAACGATTCCAGGCAGAGTAGATTAAGTCTGTGTTTCTCAACCTGGGCCATTTGAAGATGTGTGGACTTCAACTCCCAGAATTCCCCAGCCGGCATGGAATTCTGGGAGTTGAAGTCCACGGTTGAGAAATACTGGAGTAAGTTATTAATTCATTACATTTCTATACCTCCTTACTGCCATCTCGTGGTGGACTGGGTAGGGAGGGGTAGCTATTTATATTTACATTTATTCATGCCTCTATTTCTATATCGCTCCAGTTCAAAAGATTCAGGGGACTTGACAATATGTCAGAATAAGATGAAAAAAGGACAATGACTTTGATGGACTTACCTGGAAAACTTCTATTATTGCAGTTGGATTGGCCACAGACTTTTTGGTCAAAGAAAGCAAAGTCCCTTCCAATCTGGTAGAGCACCTGCAGATCTTTGAAGGAGCTATTTCCACATCCCTTTATGATGGGCTCTAGTTCTTCTCCTGAAGAGGACAATCATCCAATGATTCTTATGCACCACGATCACAATTTATCATAGTCTATTCAAAGTGCGTTAGCAGTACTTGTAGAAGATAGAATAAGGGGGTTGGGAGGGATCTTAATATAGATCTTCTAGTTCAACCCCACTACTCAGACAGGGTGAAATGCTACCGGTTAGGACCAGTTTGCCTGAATCGGTAGTAAGAAATTGCTACCAGTTCGGGTGAACCGGTATTTCCGACGATCAGCTGTGCGACGATCAGCTGTGCCGCGTGATTTATATTCACTAGAAAGCAGGAAATCCTGCTTTCTAGCTAATCTAAATCGTGCGGCACAACTATTCCCCACCCCTCACTGTTCTACTAACCTTTGAAGACTCAGAAAAGCCTTCTTAATCCTCTTTTTTCAGCGGTGCGTGGTAACATCTGCGGTGTGCATGCGCGCAAAGCATGTGTTTGGTGCATGCGCAAAGCAGTATCAGATTTCAGAGCATTTCACCCCTGCCCTATACCATTCTGGAGGGATGTTTGTCCAGTTTCTTCTTGAAAACCTCCAGTGATGGAGCACTCACAACTTCTGGAGATAATCCATTCCACTGATTAATTGTTCTCACTGTCAGGAAATTTCTCCTTATTTCTAGGTTGGATCTCTCTTTGATAAGCTTCCATCCATTAATTCTTGTCCTCCTTACCCTTTGATGCTTTGGAGAATATGCCAACCCCCTCTTCTCTATGACAGCCTCTCAAGTACTGCAAGACTATTATCATGTCACCCCGTAGTCCTTCTTTTCATTAGACTACACATACCTAATTCCCTCAATCATTCATCTTACAGTGTGACACAATGGGATGGAATGTAGTCTGGATTCCCTGGAGGGAGGGGCTGCATTCCAGAGGAGCAAGAGAAAACAGTTTGTGTGAGGAAAAAGCGGGTGAAGACGGCACCTCCCTAATAGTTCCCAGAGTTCTATGATGCAAGAAGTCTGCTTTAATTTGGGAAGATTTCCATAAGCATTCTGCTAAAAATGATTCCATATATTCTTCTATTATATATATATTTAACTGGCCACCTTGTGATTTTACTTACACACACACACACACACAAACACACACACAGGTTCAGATGTAAATTCACAGGTTGGCCAGTTAAATAAAATAAAACTTTTGAGTTCTTGTACTTAAGCTTTTAATTAAAAGCTTCCTGGTAAATTTGTGCTACTTTTTTTTCAGTGTGGCTAAGGGATTGAACTGCTTATGAGCTACATTTATGTAACAAACAGTTGTACCTTAAGGCAAACTCAAGGCCCACGGGCCCATGGGGTGCTTAGATCTGGCCCGTGAGGCCAACCTGGAAACAGTGATGGACCGGCCCGGGGTGCCTCTGCCAGCGAAAACAGAGCTCTGGAGGGCCGTGCTTCGTTTTTGCTGGCAGAGGGTTGCAGGAGGCTGTCGCAGCTGAAAACGGAGCTCGCGAAGACTGCATGCAGCCCTCCTGAGCTCCGTTTTTAATGGCAGAGTTACATGAGGCTGTCGCAGCCTGAAACGGAGCTCGGAGTCTGTTTTCGCTGGCAGAGCACTCAGGCCACCACAGGAGCCCCTGGCATGAGTAACATTGAGCTGGCCACACCCACCCTGGCCACGCCCCCATACCTCCCCCTCCCAAGGTCAAATACAACCCTGATGCGATCGTCAATGAAATTGAGTTTGACACCCTTGCCTTAAGGGGAGAGGTTTCTTTTCATTCTCTTCTTTTCTTTCTTCAGTAGGAAAGTAGCTATTTTTCATGACGGTAGAAAATTCCGAGCGACAAAACAGAAACCACGAATAACGTCCCTCCCTCCCTCCATCCACCAACTGGAAGAGAGAAGGTGGTGTGTTTTGTCACACAGCCCTGCCACGTTATCTCAAATCAACACCCAGTTGTACCTGGAAGGAAACGCTGGGAAATTTGCACGCACCGATCGGCACTCCCGGAGCATTGCCGCGAAGGGGCCATCAGGCCGCACTCAGCCGGGCTCCCAATGCAACTTTGGCACACCAGCCCGTTTTGCGATCCATCTTGGTTGACTGTTTGAAATGACAGGCAAGGAGAGAACTCGCTCATTTCACTCGTCCAGTTCCATCATTGGGAGCAATCCAAACACAGGAAGTGTTGCGTTCTGGGTTCCAGACACGCTTATGTGGCTCTCCCCTTTGACGTACCAGACAAATGGATGGGTTGGCAAAGATCTGAAGAGCAGCACCACATTGTCCGGAACAAGGAGCCCTTCGTGCCCATGGGGTACCTACGGCAATCGTTTGAGGACCCACAGCCCTGTTTTGCTGTATCTGCGCTCACTGCAAGGAAGGTAATAAGTCACAAGGTCACTTACCATCGGATGGAAGTATTTTCTGAAGAGTCTATTTGGAGTTGCACCATCATCTTGTGCAGTTGGTTGCAATCTATGATGTGATTTACTGGGTCATATAGGTGGAGTGGAGTGGGGTGGGGTGGGGTGGAATGGAGTGGAGTGGAGTGGAGTGGAGTGGAGTGTGGAATGGAATGGAATGGAATGGAATGGAATGGAGTGGAGTAGAGTAGAATAGAATAGAATAGAATAGAATAGAATAGAATAGAATAGAATAGAATAGAATAGGGAGTGGAGTGGAGTGGAGTGGAGTAGAGTAGAGTAGAGTAGAGTAGAGTAGAGTAGAGTAGAGTAGAGTAGAGTAGAATAACAGAATTGGAAGGGACCTTGGAGGTCTTCTAGTCCAACCCACTGCTTAGGCAGGGTGTTGGAGCATTCACAACTTCTGGAGGCAAATTGTTCCACTGATTAATTGTTGTAACTGTCAACAGGAAATTTCTCCTTAGTTGACCAGCTGGTCTTCGTGCACATATGTGTACCAGAAACTGGAAGATCAGGTGACCGGTGAGCATGCGCACACCAGAAAGCGGAAGCTCAGCTTCCCGGCGTGCACATTCGTGCCGGGAAGCTGTTCTTCCAGTTTCTGGTGCTTCCCCACATGTGCATGTTCCTGTTTCAGCACTCAGTGCTGAAAAGTTTCACCAACACTGGATACGGTCTCCTGCTTGAGCAGGCAGCTCGACTAGAAGACCTCCAAGATCCCTTGCAGCTCTGTTTTGATTGATTGAGTTCTAGTCTGTTCATGAAGCCAGCTGGATGACTAGTCTAAACTAGTCATTCTCTCTCAACCCTAGCAGGAAGATCTGAAATCTCCTCAGGAAGATCCTAGGAGTCACAAACCGACTCAAGAGTTTGTTTGTTTTTTTTAATTTGATTTATATGCCGCCCTTCTCCGGAGACTCAGGGCGGCTTACAATGCGCTAAGCAATAGCCTTCATACTTTTGTATATTTATACAAAGTCAGCTTATTGCCCCCACAAACCGGGTCCTCAATTTACCTACCTTAGAAAGGATGGAAGGCTGAGTCAACCTTGAGCCTGGTGAGATTCGAACCTGCAATAATTGCAGGCAGCTGGTGTTAATAACAGTGTGCATTAGACCACTGTACTACCAAGGCTCTTTATATTACCAGGGGTGAAATGCTCCCGGTTCAGACCGGCTCGGGCGAGTAGATAGTGATGGCGGCGGGCAGTTCGGAGAACCGGTAGCAAAAATCCCTGCCCCCACCCCCACCCCCCCATGCCCAGCTCAGCCGCGCGATCATCAGAGTCTTTTTTTCTTTTATATGACTCTGACGATCCAAGCTCTGACGATCCCAGCTGAGTTGCTTGCCGATCAGGTTTAAAAAGTAAAAAAAAAAATTAGCCACGCCCACCGAGTCACATTACACCCCCCCAAGCCACGCCCACAGAACCGGTAGTAACAAATTTTAGATATCACCCCTGGACCCCACCCCTTTGAAGAAGACAACTTACATCCATGGTACTTCTTGATCACTGTGAAGCAAGCATTTTGATTGGGCCTGCAAACTTCCACTGGAGCCTTAGAGCAGTTCCCTTCGTTAATTAAGCACTTATGGCACTCCAAGCTATTGGCTGAAGAAGAAGAATCAACATTCCACCGAACAATGAAATTTCACAATTTTTCCAAAGTGACGTTCTCCAGATACGGCGGGACTGGACTTGCAAGAATTCTTGGCTCGGTGCTTCATTATCTGGCCTGCGTAATCCGGTCTTTCCAAACTCAGAATTTTAGGAATGACAGTTCTCTATACTTTCCTACCGCACCGATTTGGACGAATGCAACAGCCCTCTTAAAGCGGTGATAAAATGCGTAGAACGTGTTGCTAAGTGGTGGGTTTCGCCTCTCGGGTTCGTGGGTTAAGAGGTGGGAGGCAAATCCATTTTTATAAACACCTACAGTAGTGGCCAAAATTGTGGAAACCTTTTGGGGAAAGTGTATTTTCTAAAACTAGCTAATAACACCACTTTTTTTTTAATTTTTGGAGTAGTACCATAAAATTATATATCAATGGAAAGACAATTGAATCAAGAACGTAATGCAATAACTTTTATGAAGGATTTGCTATTAGAATAGCAGTGACAGTATAAAGAAGAAAAGTGAAACAGTAGAAAAAATGAGATATGCAAAAATGATCCCCATGTCAGTTAATACTTCGTTGGGTAACCTTTAGCATGAATTACGGCCTTACAATGTCTTCCCATGGAGTGAACCAAGTCTTTGAGTTTTGCAGCTGTTATAATGTGAAACCAAGATTGAAGGATGGCTTCTATTAACTGGGTTTTATTGCTGAGTCGCTTCTGACTAACAGGTTTCTTTAGTCGGCTCCATAGATTTTCAATTTTTTTTTAAAAAAAAATTATTTATATGCCACCCTTCTCCGGAGACTCAGGGAGGCTTACAATGCATTAAGCAATAGCCTTCATACTTTTGTATATTTTATATAAAGTCAGCTTATTGCCCCCACAAACTGGGTCCTCATTTTACCCACCTTAGAAAGGATGGAAGGCTGAGTCAACCTTGAGCCTGGTGAGAATTGAACTCGCAGTAATTGCAGGCAGCTGGATGTTAAATGCTGCCTTAGTAGGAGGCATTAGCTTCCTACGCCACTCAGGCTCCAATTGGGTGAAGGTCTGGGCTATTCCCAGGCCATTCCAGCAGTGGAATATGAGTATCTTGAAACTCCCCCCAAAAAAGTGGTGTTATTAGCCATCAAACCTCAAAAATACACTTTTCCCAAAAGGTTTCCACAATTTTGGCCACTACTGTAAATATAAACAAATAAGCTGATCATGCTGTCATGCAGGCTTTCTTAGGAGATCTATCCAGATATATCTACGAAATGTTTTAGGACAGTATTTCTCAACCTTGGCAAGTTTAAGAAGTATGGACTTCAACTCCCAGAATTCCCCAGCCAGTGCAAAGAATTCTGGGAGTTGAAGTCCATACTTCTTAAACTTGCCACAGTTTGAGAAACACTGTTTTAGGACATTATTTTCTCATCCTCTGAGGAGAAAGGGGTTTGGTTTGGTTCAGACTATAATTTCCCTGGGGAAGTGAGTTAAACCAACTGATCGGAATAACTCCTAGGCTTGTGGTTTATTGAAATGACAAGAGGCATCGTTATTGTTAGGAGACCATTAATTATCTGGCCATTAATTCAGTTTCCCCAAGCTGATTTGTGTTTCCTTTTTAATATTCTTCACCGGTTCCCCTGATTGCATTCATACATAATGTCTTAGCTCTGCTCTATGCTTCGTCCTCAATGAAAATTTCATTTTAAAACATTCCAATTCGAATAGAACTGAATTGAATTCTTTATTGGCCAAGTGTGATTGGACACACAAGGAATTTGTCTTTGGTGCATACGCTCTCAGTGTACATAAAAGAAAAGATATATTCGTCAAGAACCATAAGGTACAACACTTCATGATAGTCATAGGGTACAAATAAACAATAAAATTATATTAGGAAGCAGTCAATAATTCGTTCATCGCCTATTTTTTTTCCTTGTTCTCAATTCTACCCTATTGTGATATGATTGATATTTTGCTTTCAAACCCAAATAAAGTTCAGCTAACCATTGAAATAATCTTTTTTTTTCTGGTTTGTGCATTACAATCAGAGGCGATACTCACTTACTTTCCCTACCGGTTCGCAAATGTGAGCAAGAGCGTGTCCACACATGTGCCTGACCTTCTGTGCATGTGCTTTGCTGGTGCATGCGCCTTCCACGCATGCGCACAGCCGCAAAAACATGCCTAAATAGGATTGCATAGAGGTGGGGCAGGTGGGTGGGGGCGGGGCGGGGCCCACCGGGGCCCACCCACCCACGATTTCCGCTACCAGTTCAGGTGAACTGGTCCGAACCAGCTGAATCGGTCTGAACCGGCTGAATCGATCCGAACCGGCTGAATACCACCTCCGATTACAGTCATCCATAAACCAGCAGAGAGTTGATTTGACTAATATGAATTTTGTTTCCTGTGTTCTTATATTGAGCTTGATACAGAAGATGCTGCTTTGTATATATGGGGAATCTCACTGAACGTTTAAGGTCTGTCTGTTTGCAGCAACCTTCCTAATGGACTATCTATAGAGATTCTCAGCGATGGTTGTTCCAAAGATGCTTTTTCAAAAGGCAGCTGGACTTTGCTTTTCTTTGAAAACGTTTTGCTTCTCATCGAAGAAGCTTCTTCAGTTTTGTCAGACGTCAACATGAATACTTCATCTTCACCTTTATTTTATAAACCATCCAGACAACTTTAGTTTAAAATAGACTAAAGAACAGGGAGTGATAATTTGCACTTACCCATCCCAAGACAAAAAATGAAGATTGTAATGGACCCTTTATCCATCACAGCCATTCTGTCAGAGAAGAGGGAAATGCAGCAAATTATAATGTGCTTCAGAGACAAGGAATTTGTCCACAATCAGTTTCGGGAATAAGTATCTACTGGATGGGGCCGTATCCAGGACCTTGACAGTAGGATCTATAGCAAGAGACTCCAAACTTTAAGACTGGCTGGGGAATTCTGGGAGTTGAAGTCCACCAGTCTTAAAGTTACCAGGTTTGGAGACCCCTGATCCATAGCAAATTAATTGTCCATGAAGAGTGAGGAGGAAGAAGTTAAGAGTTTCAAAACTGACCTCATTACTTTTCTGCTGGAGACAAACCACCCCTAACCTCCTTCATCCCCATCTACCCACCATTCCTTATTTAAAAAAACCAGGATCAAGTACATCCAAACAACCTCTAAGAAAAGACATTCAAAGGCTTAAAATCCGAGCAAAGCATTTCAGGTTGCTCAAAAGAAGAAGCTAGAGAAAATGATTTGGCAATGTGCCCGTTCGTATTAACTTACCAGCAACTGATGATCTTGATGAGACAAAGGGATCTCCTGGAATGTATCCCTACTGAAATATGGCCAAGCCAAGGAGGACGGTTGGATTGCCCCTCCTTCGAAGGGATAAGCAGAGGGGTGGGGTTTCCTGCTTCTCCAGCGTTCATTGAATAATCCAAATTCAATGCCACGTTAATTTGTTCCTATATTTTAAAATACCCTTTCTCTCTTGCTCTCTCAAAATACCCTTTCTCTCTTGCTCTCTCAAGGCAAGTCAAAAAAAGCATAGCAATTAAAGTATTGAAGCGGGCAAGACACGATGGATAGATGATTTCTCTTTTTTGTTGTTGTTCTGATTTGTCTTTCCTCTTCTCTCTCTTTCTTTTCTTTTTTTAGGTGGCATGACTAGAAGTTAGGTAGGAAAATGTTTTTAATAAAGGATGACATGATTAAAAGTTAGAATAAGTGATTGAAGCAAAAAAAGGGGGAATATTAGTGTATACACTTTTATATAATAAAATAAAAGTAATAATAAGAGAAAACATGGAATAATTGAATAATGACAGATTGCAACTTAATATAAATGTGCATTATTATTAGAAATATATATGTTGACTGAGTGTAATAACCATGATTAATTCTATTAGTTTTATTTGTATTAGAATGTATGTCACCCAGGTGTCACGCATTGATATGTTTGTAAAAAATAAAAAACTTGGGGGGAAAAAAAAGAGCTTTCTCGATTTGGGTGAAACTCCGCTCATAGTTCAATCCAGGGGTGAAATGCTCCTGGATCAGACCGGATCGCCCAATCCGGTAGCGATTTTTCCCTGTGGTTCAGCGATCCGGTAGCGATCACCACCCAGGTGTCATTACTTCCTGGTTTTAACCAGGAAGTAATGTTTTTTTACCTTCTGCACATGCGCAGGTTTTGCACCTGCGCAGGTGTGCGTACGGACGTGATGCGCATGCATGCATGAACAAAGCGAGCGTGCGCACGCAGAGTGTGCCTTTCCGAACCAGTAAGGAAGTTAAGTAAATTTCACTCCTCGTTCAATCCCGTTTCTTCCATTTTCTGCCTTCCCTTGATTGAGGAGTATATATTTTATTATAGCACTAGCACTTGGGATTTATATATATACCCCCCCCCAAAGTGCTTTACAGCACACTCTCTTACAATTTCAGCATATGGCCCCCAACCATCAATCAGCGTAGCACACAAGCCAACCAAAACCCTTCAAAATATCCTAAGCAAACCAAAAGACCCAACAACCCCAGAAGAAAAAAAACAAGATGCATCTACAACATACAGTGTCAGGACTGTAACAACCACGATGTAGGACAAGCAGGCAGAAGACCAGCAGAACGCATCCACGGACACCAGTTGGCCGTCAGAAGACATGATGAAAATTCTTTAATTTCACAACACATGGACAGATTTAACCCTCGTTTCAATTGGGGAAATGTGACAATCCTAAACCAGGCCAAGTCCAAAATTGTCAGGGGATTTCTAGAAGCCCGTCACTCTGTCAAATTAATCATCAATAGACACATAGATATAAATAACATCTACATCAGTGGTGGGATTCAAATTTTTTTACTACCAGTTCTGTGGGCGTGGCTTGGTGGCCGTGGCAGGGGAAGGATACTGTAAAATCTCCATTCCCACCCCACTCCAGGGGAAGGTTACTGCAAAATCCCCATTTCCTCCCAATCAGCTGGAACTCAGGAGGCAAAGAATAGATGGGGGCAGGGCCAGTCAGAGGTGGTATTTCCCGGTTCTCCGAACTATTCAAATTTTCTACTACCGGTTCTGCAGAACTGGTCAGAACCTGCTGAATACCACCTTTGATCAATCAGCCCAAAAGAGAAGAAAAAGACTCCAGCATCTCTCCACCAGCAATCAACACTCAGATCAGCATAGATCGACTCCAAAGTTATCATCAGATCAACAATCAAGTAAATAATACCCCAATTAAGAAACTGTTAACAAGCCAACTGTGAGTAGTTTCACCAAAGAACCTCTAAGACCATCCCCACCAACACCAACAGGGCAAGCTACCAGAACATAAACTGACAACAAACTGCACTTCTTATGAGCACTGATGCTGTTACCTAGTTTGGGTAATGAAACATCTGCAAGAAAACAAGGAAGCTCAGAGAGCACCAAGGACCCCTCACCCCAACAGTCTGGATCCTCATTTTTCCAACCTCGGGAGGATGCAAAGCTGAGTCAACCTTTAGGTTCAGTTAGACCACAGGACACAGTATTTTCAGACACCAGGCAGTTAAATTGCAACACGTTCAACCGCTTGGCCAACAAGCAAGCAAGAAATCTTGTAAATGTCTATCAATGTTGGCCCCTTCGACTGCTCTGTTAAGGTTCAGATCTTCTCCAGAATAACTCCTAGAAGGCTTTTAAAGCATAAATCGGTTAATTTTAGCCTGACAGCATCTTCTCTGGAAACCTAATTTTTAACTAGCTATTTGAAATTTTAACACAAGGTGGTTTGAGGTTCAGGCAACATAACTCAACTGGGTTAAAACGGTTGATGTTGAGTCATTTGTGATTCAGCTGGGCCCAAGAAGCTACGTGCTGTCTTCAGCACCAGATTGGTGTCATTTAGTGAACCAGAGTGACTTAGAGTCTAGTCTAGTAAGTAAGAGCCATACAGTTCAAATAGCTGTAAATAAATAAACCAGGTATTACATTAAACGATCTTATGGTTTTGCTTGACCACAGTATATTAGGTGAATACAAGTACACTTTCTTCTCTGGAGTGTAAGGTTAAATAGGTTGTCTGAATCCAGCCAGAATGTCTCCCTAGGAGTCTTCTCCAATCCCACCAGATTCCAAAACCTTTAGGGCTGGTCAAAATTCCATCTTGAAATATCAAGTGATAGAGGTTCGATCCATAACGCCACCAAACTGAAGAATTTTATGAATTAGGATGTCATAACAAGCCCCAGGTTCCAGTCCAAACAACTTCCACAAGTTCAGACCACAATGAACTCGTAACTATAGCTTGCTTTGAGTCCTGCTGTGATTGGAGAGTATTGTATCTCCCCTGCATGAAGAACTAATTGGTGTAATCCTGACATCTCTAGATGAGAGCCTTGGGCCGCTAGTAATTTACCAAATATATGGGCAGTTAGCAATCCTATGAATGTATACATCGCATTATTGTGTTAAGCTGCCATGTGACATGTTTAGTTTGGGTGGTGTTGAATGAACACAATTCCTGTGGCCTGTAAACCATGGGTGTGGGGAATAACCTGAGGAAATCAGGACCCTGTTATCATGCGATGATTTAGTGCAGGGGTATCAAATGCACGGCCTGTCAGGTTCCGATGTCATCTCAAATAAATTGCACTCCCAAGCAATTAGTCTTTGCTGAAATACTTCATTTATTGAGAACGACAGATCTGGTCCCAACTTCGTCGTAGCCAATACTAACCCCAAAACCTTCCCCTTCCGTTCCCCCAAACCTCAACTTCTTATTGGCCATCTTCCAGCTCAATCTTCTCAGCTCCTGCCTCCAACCCCAGGAATTCCCCCCTCCTGTCCCATCTCCAAGCGACCCTATCTACAGAGAAAAATAAGTAGGTAAAAGTTCAAGCCTCATCTCCTCCTCTTTATGGCAGCCTTAAAGGGCTGACATGGCCCACAGACCGGATCTAGCTCATGCGGTGCTTAGACCTGGCCTGTGTGGCCAGCCTGGAAACAGCAAAGGACCAGCCCACAGTGCCTCTGCCAGCAAAAATGGAGCTCAGGGGGGCCGTGCATGGCCCACCCGAGCTCCGTTTTCATTGCAGAGGGCTGCAAGAGGCCATCGTGGCCGAAAATGAGGCACAGAGGGGCCACACACAGCCCCCATATGCTCCATTTTCACTAGCATGCAAGAAGGGACAAGGAAGGACGGAAGGCAGGCAGGCAGGCAGGCAGGCAGGCAGGCAGGCAGGCAGGAAGGAAGGAAGGAAGGAAGGAAGGAAGGAAGGAAGGAAGGAAGGAAGGGATATAATGAGAGTGAGGGAGGGTCCTGGGGAAATCCTGCCTTAGCATTTGGCCACCACAGGTGCCTCCGACACGAGTGATGTCGAGCTAGCCATGCCCATCATGGCCATGCCCACCCCTGGCCATCCCCCCACCCCACCCCAGCCCTCTGAGGTCAAACACAACCCTAATGCAGCCCTCAACAAAATTGAGTTTGACACCCCTGGTTTAGTGTGATGCATACCCAAAGCCCAGGAAATAGTTTTGACCCACAAATTGTGCAAGGCCTAGGAAGGTTTCCATTTTGGCTCTAAAATCTGTACTCTTATATAATGTAGAGATCAGGTACTCCTCCCGTCTGACAAAAATAGACCCCTGCTCTATTTTTGTGTCTCAGTTTAATCTGACAAGCTGACGTATCAATCTATTCTCCAAAGAACCTGAAGGCAGGACAAGAAGCAATGGATGGAAATTAATCAAGGAGAGACCAGCCTAGAACTAAGGAGAAATTTCCTCCCAGAACAATCAAGTGGAACTACTTGCCTCCAGACGTTGTGGGTGATCCAATATTGGAGGTTTTTAAGAAGACATTGGACAACCATTTGTCTAAAATGGCATTTTCCTGCTTGCGCCGAGAGCTGGACTAGAAGACCTCCAAGGTCCCTTTGTTATTCTGTTAATTAATTAAATTTAAAGACTTGTGGACTTCAGCTCCTGGAGATCTCTGGGTGATTCTGGGACAGTGGTGGGTTCTAACCGGCTTTACTACCGGTTCTCTTTGTGTGCGCGTTTCGGTTGCGCGATCGCCTCTTCGGTCGCGCGCTTCGCACAAGCGTGTTGCAAATCTGCCCAGTTGAGATGCGGCAATCCGCTCTGCCTCATCTCTCAGCTGGGCGAAAAAAGAAGAAATATAAGGTCGGAATAACACGGGGGCAGGCGGGAGGGCCCAGCTCCCAAAGAAAGAGAACCGGTTCAGTGACGTAATAGCGTCACCGCTACCAGCTCGGCCGAACCGGGCCGAACCGGGCCGAACCGGGCCGAACCGAGAGGAACCCACCACTGCTCTGGGAGTTGAAGTCCACAAGTTTTAAAGTTGCCAAGGTGGGAGACCCCTGATCTAGGAGACACGACTAAACTGCTCCAGTGATGTCCACACAGGATGGCACTTCAAAGAATTATTTGAGACATAATTGTTATTTCTCTACTATCTTTTTATTAATGGTGTTTGGGAAACGTTTCTACAGCATGGGAAGAAATAGAGAGGGAAAGGTCTTGTTTGATCCTTTGCACAGCATGCGATTTTATATATACATCTGATGCACGCACATACACTCCTCCAACAGACACACACCAATTGCAATTCAACCCGTATTCTAGATCAATGTTTTGCAACCTGAAGTATGGACTTCAATTCCCAGAATTCCTCAGCCAGCCATGTGACCTATGTTTTTTTTAATTCCAATAAACACACAGCACCTCCCCCTAGTGGCCAGCCAAGGGACTGTCACCATAAATAAAGCAACAGGGGAATCTTGCATTCAACCTTGTGCTCCAACTAAACCTTCCCATTGGACAGCTCTATGGCTTACATTTGGATCTAACTCTGGAAAATATGATTAGATAGCATTCCTCTCCTTTCCCCTCCTCCTTCCACATTTCTGGCTAATCATCCTAAGGCTAGGGCAGCAATTTGACATAAAAACCTTAAATTTCATTCAAACTCAGTATGTCCATGCCAGACGAGAGAGGAACAAATACATTTAAAATAATAAATAACTGTAGGACCGATGGAACCTTTCCAGACAAAGTGGCTCGTCTAAATCTTGTCTCCAGAACATCAAAGCCAAAGCAAACGCTTGTTCCTAGTCCTCAAGATTTTAAAGGCTACACAGCGCTGAGTAGCTTATTATAGTGATATAAGAGGAAGGAAGCCTCCACGACAAGACAAAACATCCAGGGAAGATCAGGCATGGGAATAAGGGAAGTCCTTCTACTGCAGCCAAATGCCGGACCAGCTGAGAATGATGGGAACTGTAGTTGGAGGGGTCCAGATGGGTAAACTGTCTTAAGCCACATCAGACATGACTTTCACAAGCCTTCATAAGGACGCGTTGGGAATCCGCAGCCAGCTCTTCCAGGCACTGTCTCAACATGGAATAGGTGGTATGAAAAGAGATACCGCCAGAGGCCAGGGCTCCGTAAATTGGGAACCGATGGAGGAAAAAGTTGGCCACCATCAGGCCTGTTCCGGTGGCCTTTCCCAGCAAATTGATCACCAAATCCTTGTTGATACTACGGCCTAAACAACTCCGTACTTCTTTTCTCAGGACCTCCATGGACTTCCCGGATCGTTCAGCCAAACGGGATAAAGATGCGGCATCGAGGCCGAAGTCTTGCCGGTAACTGGACAACTTCTTGAGCAAAATGGATACGTCACAGGTGAAGGCCAGGCCCGGCAAAGGGACAGCAGCTACCAAGCTGGAAATCAAAGCCACCTTCCAGATTTCCTGCTGAAGGACCTTCTTCTTCTTCTCTATGATCACCGTGGAGACGTTGGGCAGAGACAGGAGAAAAGCCTGTTGCTTATGGGTGGGAAGTTCTTGCTCCAGAGTTTCCTCAAAAGCCTGGAAGTCAAACTTGTCGAGGTAAAAATTGCTGAGAAGGAACACCTTGGCATCGTTCAGCCCAGCTTTGGAAAGCTTGCTCTGGCAATCCTTTTTGATCACCTCCAGAATTTCGGCTTCCGTGGGTGGGTTTTTCTTCCTCCGCTCAGCCTCCAAATCATTGTCTATCTTGGTGCGTACGAAGTAGAACTGCTTTCCCTGTTGGACAATGGCCTGGGCCAAACGGACGTGGTTTTCTTTAAACCGTTCGGAAGCCAGGATGATGAAGAAATCGTAACGGGAAAAGTCCACCATTTCTAAGTATTTATCGGCCTGGAAGTTGGGCGTTCCTATACCAGGGAGATCCCACAGGATGACGTTGGCGTGGCCAGGATAAGGATATGGCGTGGGCTTCATTGTGGTCTCTGTCACGCCCGTTGCGGCCGCCCCTTCCTCTTCATCACCCATGCCCCTCAGGACGTTAACAAAGGTGGATTTCCCGGTGCCTGATTCTCCTGTGATCGCAATATCCAGCTGGGCATTCCAGATGTTTTCTAAACTGCACTGGATTCGGGTCACCACCTCAGAGAGACCCCCAAGTTCGTAGGCTTCCTGGATCTCGGCAAGCTCTTTTTCGCTGAGCTCTTCAAAGCCGAAGCGAGTGGGCTTCTGCACCCTGTGTGGAAAGATACGAGGGATGGTCAAAAGATCTGGATGGAGAACAGTAGTGGTTTCAAATCCCGGCGCTACCAGTTTGCTATTGGGAGCACGCGGCACTTCTGCACATGCGCAGAAGGTTCTGCCTATGCGTAGAGCATTTTCAATGATGTCTGGGCAGGTGGGCGGAGCCTCCCACCGCCGCCGCTACCAGTTCGTCCAAACCGGGGCGAACTGGTAGCAACTCACCATTGATGGAGAACCTGGATTTAAACATCCATGTTCATGTTCAATCCCAGACAGGTAAAGCCAAACGGGGAAAACACAGATGCAAAGGGGATATTAAAATATGCATTGAAGAGTCCTTTGGAAGATAAAGTAGGTTCCCTAAAAAAAAGGAACGATAGACGATTTGGTCTTCTATAACAGACAGGTAGTCCTCGACTTACGACAAGTTTGTTTAAGTGACCATTCAAAGTTACAACAGCCCCGAAAAAAGTGACATGATCATTTTTCACACGACTGTTGCAGCATCCCCATGGTCACGAGATCAAAATTCAGATGTTTGGCAAGTGACTCATATTTATGACAGTTACATTATCCCGGGATCATATGATCCCCTTTTGGGACCGTCTGACAAGCAAAGTCAATGAGGAAGCCAGATCCACTTAACAACAGTGTTACTAACTTATCAACTGCAGTGATTCACTTAGCAACGGTGGCAAGAAAGGTCGTAAAAATGGGGCAAAACTCACATAACAATTGTCTCTCTCAGCCACAGTAATTTCGGACACAATTGTGGAACATAAGTCAAAGACTACCTATACTCAAGAAAAATAAACCTAATTCCGAATGATTAACAGTGTTATCTAAATATAAAAGTCCATATTGTCTATAATCGGTTTCTGAAATTTGCCCCATGGGTCAGGATTCTGGCACAGTTCATATAAGTCAATAAGCTATATTATTAATAAGTGGACCAGTTGCTTTCGTGGTGTGGAGACAATAACTTGTTCCTTAACACCAATAAAACCAAAGAGCTTATAATGGACTCTAGAAGAAATAGATCAGACATCCAGCCAGTGATTGGTTGCTCCTGGTTCAGACTGGTTCGCAAGAACCGGTAGTAAAACTGGTGGGAGGTTCCGCCCACTGACCTGAATGTCATCATAGGTGATCGCGCGTGGCCCCGATGCGAACCAGTAGTAAAGGTAAGTAGAACCCACCCTTCCATCCAGCTCCTGGTTATCAATGGAGACCAAGTAGAGCAAGTTTTAAGTTTCTGGGTGTTATCATAAAAGAGGACCTGACCTGGGACGCTCACATTACTGCACTGGTCAAAAGGGCCCAGCAGAGATTATACTACCTGAGATTTCTCAGGAAACAACAACAGAATGAAAAACTGCTGGTGACCTCCTACCATTGCACCATAGAGAGCATTTTTAACTTACCGCACCTGTGTATGGTTTGCCAATTGCACAGTGGCAGATAGGACAGCGCCCCAGAGGGTCAACGTCCTTGCCCCGAGGATCATTGGTTGCCCTCTCCCCTCTTTGGAAGAGCTTTATAGCTCCCGCTGCCTTAAGAAAGTTCAAAACATTCTTAAAAATCCATCTCATCCTGGGCAGCCTTTTTTTTTTTTTTGAACTATTACCATCTGGCAGACGGTACAGGACAATAAAACCAAGGACAAATAGGCTGAAAAACAGCTTCTATCCCAGAGCAGGAACTATTTTGAATTCTACTGTACAGTGCAATATTAATGCAGTATCAGGGGTTTTCAGTTTAATGTGAAGGATGTTTTAATTTTTATGTATAATGTACACTGAAGATGGCTTTTAATTTCGTTGTACGAGGTACAGTGAGAATAAAGTAAACTAACTAACTAACTAACTAACTAATAGAACAGGAATCTCTGTAGCTCAGGGTTGAACAATGCTGCTCTCAGAGTTGGTTGTTTGCTCGCAGATATGTTTCGTTACATTAGGTAACATCCAAACATAACATCAAACATTACAAATCAACCATTACAACACCCACATGAAAGAGATTATAAGAGGCTAAGAAGGAAACAAAAAATCCTTCCCAGCAACCAACTCCCAAATAAGCAGGGACTAATCCCAGACAAACAATCAAGCAGAAACCAATAGCCTCATTGAGGAACTACCAAGGAGAAAAACCATACCTCCATCAACCTTGGCAGAACAAGCTACAGGTAGACCTTGACTTATGTCAGTAATGGAGCCTGCCCATTACAGTTGTACATTTCAATCGTCGTAAAGGAAGTCATCACATGACTCATGATTTTACTACCTTTTTGGCAGCGGTCATTAAGGGAAGCCATTGTTCACTACCAAAGCGTTTTTGCCCAAAACCACAAGTAAACACCAATTATGGGCAAAAACCTACATTTATTTATTTATTTATTGGTTCAATTTATATGCCGCCCTTCTCCGGAGACTCAGGGCGGCTTACAATGCGTTAAGCAACAGTCTTCATACTTTTGTACATACCTGCTTAGTAGGGCTTTCGCCCCCCCCCCCCCAAGCGGTGTTCTTTTTTATACAAAGTCAGCTTATTGCCCCCACAATCCGGGTCCTCATTTTACCTACCTTGAAAGGATGGAAGGCTGAGTCAACCTTGAGCCTGGCGAGATTCGAACTTGCAGTAATTGCAGGCGGCTGGTGTTACTTAACAGCACTTTAATCTGCTGCGCCACCAAGGCGCAGTCATGTGACCACATAAATCTGAGTCATGTGACCCCTGCAAATAGCCATGAATGCAGTCTGGTTGATGAGTGGCTGAAATGCGGTCACGCTCACTGTCAGAACTTCAGAACCAGATGATTAGTACCTCTTGGGGGGAATCCATTGTAACTTGGAATGGTCGCTAAGCAACCATCGTAAATCAAAGCCTATATACCGTATATAAACCGTATATAAACAGGGAGCAAACTCCCCACTTACTCACACTGTTGATGTTACCTAGTTGCATAACAAAATATCTGCAAACAACCAACCAAGCTCAGAGCACCAAGGATACCACACAGCAAGCTAACGCTAAAACAAACAGCTACCCTCACATGACAACTAATTCCGATGTTTATAAACTTCTCTCTAGTTAGAACTTCTCTCTTTTTTGCACTCGTGCTGGAGCCCATCTTCAGGGAACTTCTCTCTCTACAAAATGTGCCACTTTTCTGAAAAAAGAGAAATTCCCTGAAGATGGGCTCCAGCATGAGTCCAAAAGAGAGAAGCTAGAGAGAAGTTCTGTCTTGCGCCCGTCGGAGTCTGAATCTGAGATGGAAGATGAACAGCTGAGACAGAGCGGGAGAGTGGCTCCATTGGCTGTGGAAGAAACTGGGGAAGGGCAAAGTCAGGCTGGGCAGAACAGGGGAGAGGTAAAACAAGGGAGAGGGGGTTCAGATGAAGACCAAGGCCCACCCCCTCCTCATCCTAGGCAGTGCAAGGAGGAACGGAGAAGTGAGAAACGTGGGTTGTGTGGCTTACGAGGGAGGAAAGGGCCCCTATTCCCTTTACAAGGCACACCTGGGGATGGAGTTTAAAGGAGGAACAAATGGGAGGGGCGGTTGTGGGGAACAAACGCTGAGTTCATCTTGTGTTTATCTGAGTTTCTGGCATCCTCCCAACTGGTTTGATTTACTGCCGTGCTACTGGAACTCCTTATCTTGCTGCCCTGCCGGATTAATTACCTTATCTTGCCTTGCTGGATTTATAGTTGGAAGTTTTCTGCTTACGACGTTTGGAACTGAAGTATTGCCAGCCAAAGACTCTTACAGGTTGGTGGAAGAGCTCTCTCCAGGCCGGAGAGTTGAAAGGGACATTGGGGGCACAGTTGGTGATAACAAAGGGACTCATATTGGTTCTCTGGCTGTGTTGCCTCTGTGTCACGCCCCGGGTCATCACACGTTCCCTGAAGATGGGCTCCAGTACGAGTCCGAAAGCTCGGAAGAGAAAACCTCTGGTCCTGATGACCGACCCAGATTGAATCCTGCAACATTATCCTGGGGTACATATACAGCTTGTCCTCAACTTACAACCGTTCAGTTAGTGACCGTTCAAAATTACAATGTCACCGAAAAAAGTGACTTATGTCCGCTTTTCAAACTGAGAAGCTTTGTAGCATCCCCACGATCGCATGATCAGAATTAAGATGCTGGGCAACTGGTTCATATTTATGACCGTTGCAGCGTCCCCAGGGGGGAGTGGGTCATGTGATCCGCTTTTGCAACCTTCTGATAAGGGAAGTCAATGGGGAAGCCAGATTCCCTTAACCACCGGGTTAGTCACTCATCAACTGCAGTGATTCAACTGCGGCAAAGAAAGCTCGTAAAACGGAGCAAAAACGACAGCAATTGCGGCTCAACTGTGGTCGTTAAGTCGAGGACTACCTTTATTCGCCTTCGTTCGAGAGCAACTCCGCTTTTCCGTTTCGAAGCTGTCATACCAACCTTTCATACTGGTGCAGGTCCTTCAGCAAATCTTCCCGCAGCCGGGGGCAATCAAGGGCACCAGGCTCAAAAGCAGAGATCAGGTATACAAAGGGATCCACAAGAGGGAGGGTCCCCAGGGATTCAGTACACGCCTCCCGGAGGGCCTGTAGGACTTCCGACGGATCATAACGCTGCCCCATCAACCGCTTGAGAGTGTGAAGTTCCAAATCAGCCTTGGTCCGGGCAAAATAGACCTTTTTGCCGGCTTGCCGAGCCTCCAACACAAGGCGGCCGTGAGAATCCTCAAACCTGTCATCGGTCACCAATACAATCAGGTCGGCCTCTCTCATCCATTGATCCGCATGGCCCTTGCCCTCCATTGACCGCTCCCACAGCAGTAAATTATTAAAAGTCGGGTCAGGGTACATGATGGGCTTTTCAGATTTCACCAGAGCCCCCACAGGGGCTGATCCGACATCATCTTCCGTCATCTGTCGTACGGCATTAAGAAGAGCCGATTTCCCGACGTCGGATTTCCCCACGAAGATGATAGAAACGTCCCCGCAATCGGGGGAACCCGGAGTAGAATTTGGAGAGGTTTTTACGGACATGTTTGGACGTGTTGACAAAGATTAACTTTTCTTCTGCGCAGGCTGTAAACCTTTAAAGAAAAAGACAAAGGTCAGAGAGGGAGATTTTAAGCTAAAATCAAATCCTAAACTTGGCTAATAAATATTTCAAGCAGCGGTCAGTCGCAAATATCGATTATCGAATCGAACACAGTTGGCCACAGGCCAAGAGCACAACAAGGATCATAATGATTTGTTTTAATTTCACCGCATGCCCATAAAGGTTGAGATGAGTACATTTTCACCTCCCTTACAACAAAGTGCTTATTCTTTTTTTTTATTGTTGTTCAAACTTCTTCTGTTTTTCATTGCTCAGCAAGACCAACAAATCATATAACAATTTTCCAAATTAGGCCATGATGCAAGCAAGATGCGGCCACAAAAAAATCAGGGATTTCTAGAAAAGATTTTATCTTGTTTCTTCTGTTTTTGTAAATAAATCAAGGTGATAAACATACCTGATTATCCATTCCTCCTCCTGTTTTCCCCACAACTCCTCTACATATTTTTTTTTTTAAATTTGATTTATATGCCGCCCTTCTCCGGAGACTTAGTGCAGCTTACAATGCGTTAAGCAATAGCCTTCATACTTTTGTATATATTTATACAAAGTCAGCTTATTGCCCCCACAAACCAGGTCCTCAATTTACCTACCTTAGAAAGGATGGAAGGCTGAGTCAACCTTGAGCCTGGTGGGATTTGAACTTACAGTAATTGCAGACAGCTGGTGTTAATCACAATGCTTTTAGTCTGCTGAGCCACCAGGCCCAAATATTTTATATTTTATTTTATTATATTTTATTTTATATTTTATTCCTTGTTTTATATTTTATTTTATTATTTATTTTACTTTATATTTTACTTGACTATTTATTTTATTGTATTATTTATATTTTATTTTATTATTCATTTTATTTTATTATTTATTTTACTTTATATTTTATATTTTTTCTATTATTTTCTCTTTTATTTTTTATTATTTTATTTTATTTTACTATTCTATTTTATTTTTTACTATGTTTTATTTCATTATTTGATTTTATTATTTATTGGGTTCCAGTCTTCTAGTTGAAACGTTCATTGATGTCGCCAGTCTACCCATGATACCCCCTAGGATAAATAAATGGCCCAGCTTTCCTATCAAACTAGAATTCCCCCTTTCCTGGTTTCTCGCCTGGTGTTTTAATAGCTAGACCAGATTTCATTTATTTTTTTTCCTTCCTGGCTTTCCTGCTTCGCTGGGGAATTCTGGGAGCTGAAGTCCTCTTCAAAGTTGCCAAGTCAGAGCAACCCTATTCTGTAACATGGAAAGGAAAGCTGAAAAGAGGCAGGTTTGTTCCTGGGGCTGCCGAGAGCAGCCAAGAGACGTAAAGGGAGCTGTCCAGGTTCTGCCGGCTCAGCCATCCCGGCTTGCGGGAAAGACGATCAACAACTCCGGTTGGGGTTATAACAGGAACAGAGTCGGAAGGGACCTTGGCGGTCATCTAGTCCAACCCCCTGCTCAAGCAGGAGCCCTGTACTAGGGATTCGAACCGCCGAACTGCCGACCTTTCTGAGCGACAAGCTCAGCGTCTTAGCCGCTGAGCCACCTAGCCAGGTTAGCCTAGGTGGCTCAAGCCAGGTTGGACGAAAGGAGTGGGCCTTTTGCATCGGGCCGTTTGCAAACAACCGCCCTCCCTCCCCACCTACCTGCAGGTCGGGCGCCCCTTAAGAAGGACGGAGAGCAGGTCGGGCGCCCTGCGCAGGGCAGTCCGGATTCCCTGGGCAAGAGAGGCGACCCTCCCTTCCCTCTTCGCTGGGACTCCCGGGCTGGTGGGCTCTTTCGTTTCTCGGGTCGCCTCCTCCTCCCCGGCCGCGTCACAAGGGGCGGTTTTGCGGCGCCGCGGTGCGAGCAACAGAACCGGGGCGGACGTGGGGGAGGACTGAAAGGGAAGTGAAGCTGCAAAAAGCGGCTCCTGGATCGCGCGCACCGGCCGCCCGTCGGCGCGGAAGAAGTGGGGAGGGGAGGAAAGACCCCCCACCCCGAGCCCGAGGGGGAAGGACCGAGCCCGAGGGGGAAGGACTGCCCACGCGTGGGCTTGTTGTTGGCCGCGGATCTCTTCTCCGCCGTTGCCGCCTGGATCCCCTTTGGGTGGACAGGTGAGCGGCTCCTGCCCCGCAAATCCGGGCAAGTGGTCGTAGGGGTGGGGGGGGCTGCAGGGAGGGTGGGGGGGCTGCAGGGAGGGAGGGGGGGTCACCTGGAAAGGCGGAGGGGGAGGAAGAAATCCCCCACCTCCCCCCCCACAAATACAACAACGGGCAGGAAGTTTTGCTAAGCCCCCGCGCATCACCTGCCAGGTGTGAGCTGCAAAACTGCGGGCGACCCAAAGGATGGGCGTTATTCCCTTCTCTCGTTGCTGCCCCCTCACGGTCGTCTGAGGTATGGCAGCCCCCCCCCCCAAGGTGTGGTCGGGGGGCGGTAGCTTTCCGATTCCTGACGATCGCGGGTTGAAGGGGGGGGGGAGGGAAGGAGCGGGGTGGGAGGGGGCCACCGGGCAAAAGACAAAGCAGGGTCTGGAGCGGGAGGGTCTTTGAACCCCTCTCAGGGGAGAACTTCTTTTAAGCTGCGTCTACTCGGGGGTGGCGGGGGGGGGTCCCTCTGCCGCACCCCACCCCCACCCCCCAATCCAGCTTGTCCAGTGGCTTTGGATAGAAGTTGAGTTTCCAGGTCTGGTCTCCCAACCTGAAAGCCAGCAGGGAACCAGGCAGAAATCCTAAAAAGTTGCAGGGATGGATTTTTCCTCTGCATATGACACTTGTGAGGCCGGAAGGCCTGCGCAGGGCAGTCGTGGGAAAGCAGAGATGTGGCCGGAGCATCGTTGTGTCATCGGCAACTTTTAAGACTTGTGGACTTCAACTCCTAGAATTCCCCAGCCAGCCATGCTGGCTGGGGAATTCTGGGAATTGAAGTCCACCCATCATCAAATAGCCGAAGTTGAGAAATCCCTGCGATCCGTGGTTGTGTTGAAGCCTGGATTTTCACCAGAAGGTTCCTGCCTGGGCCAACACTCACCTCCTCTCTTCCCTTCCTGCAGCTCAGCCATGGCCAGCTTTCCTTATTTAAACGAAGCACAGTTGAGGAACCGCAAGGCTCAATATCTGGCCCAGAACTCCGTCGCAGCTGCCTCTCAAATCCAGGAACTGCTGGATTTTTTGAACTCCTTCAAGGTCCAGGTTGGGATCCTAGGAGAGCACCGCGCAGGGGTGACCATGCTGGTTGAGGCTCTCCTGAGCAAGCCCCACAGTGTGACAAACCTTTATGCTTACTTCCGGGAAGCTCAAAAGCCCACACTCTCCGCAGAGGTCCACGTTCATCCCACCTTCCCTCACCTCATCTTGCACGATCTACCCGGCTTTGAGGCCTCCGAAAAACCGGCTGCCTATCTCAAGAAGCTGGGTGACCTGCAGCAGTTCAGCTGCTTTGTGATGGTGGTAGGAACCGGGGGCTTCAGAGACATTCACCTACAAGTCCTTAAGGCCATCAAGCAAAAGAAGAAAGCTTTCTTCGTGGTTCGCACCAAGATCGACCTGGATTTGCACACGGCTGCAAGGCGCCTTCAGTACAGATACAATCCTGCAGAGCAAATGAACCAGATCCGGAAGGAATTATCTGAGATGTTGACCAAGGATGGGTTGGAGGCCAAGAAGATCTTCCTGGTGTCTGGGCTGCAGACGGAGAGATACGATTTCGCTTGGTTCGAGGATACCTTGGAAGGAGAAGTGCTCAACTTGAAAAGGTAAAGGGTGGAGGGGGGGGTCAATTAGGGGTCTGACTTAGATCAGAACATTTTGACTTTTCTGCCAGGACTGGAAAAGAAGAGGTTGTCCAGCTCTTGCATCTCCGGACAATGCCATTCTGTCTTTTTACATTACTGTTGAGCTGATGTCCTTTTTTCCTTAGTTGTTTTCTATATGGAAGTCAAATAAACGTGCTAAAACAGAACACTATCAAGGAAAGTAGAAAAAGAATCCTATAATTTAGCATAAAACTTTCAGAGACTGACTTGCTTAGGAACCAAAATTGGGACTGGCAGCTGTTATTAAGTGAACAGCGAAGTGGTTGCTAAGAGGGAAATTATGGGACTGTGACTATGTTTTCCTTTTCCCCTGGTCCCTTGCCCTTTGGAATGCTTATCCTGGTGGTGGAATAATTAGGGATTACAAGCGATTAGGCAGACATACAAGTGAGAAATATACATCTCAAGCAGGGGTGAAATGCTCCCGGATCGGACCGGATCGCCTGATCTGGTAGCGATCTTGGCCAGTGGTTCGGCGATCCGGTAGCGATGGCGGAGCAAAGCCCCGCCCACCCACCTGGGTGTCATTACTTCCTGGTTTTAACCAGGAAGTAATGTTTTTTACCGTCTACGTGCACATGTGACGCGCTCACGCTTCCAAAGAGGTAAGGAAGGTAAGTAGATTTCACCCCTGATCTAAAGGAATGCAGTGGTGCCAGCAGCCCCAAGCATATTCAGGACTGGAAGCCACAAGCATGCTACACAATCACATTCACCATTTTGTATTTGCTTAGTCTCTTATAATCCCTTTCCCTCCAATCTTCCTGCTCTGCAAGGGAGGGGAAAAACAACAACAGGTCAAGCATAGGGCAATGTATCACTTTTAACAGCAATCACAAGACTAAGGGGCACTGCAAAGGCATGGATCATATTTTCCACCACCATTGTAACTTCAGACTGTTGCTGGTTGAGACTGTTGATAAGCGAGGTCTATCTCTATGTGGCAATTTAAAACATTCCAGCAAAATCTTCCAGATTATTTATATTGATTTATATTTCGTATATCTAAACCACCCCGCTCCCTCAAAGAGGGGCTCTGGGCGGTGTACAGTATAATATGACCAATAAAAATGTATTAAAATAATGTTAAAATTAAATTAGGGCTAAAAAGATTAAAATTAAAGAATGACAAACATCAAAAGGGGAGAAAAGTCCTCTGATAGCAGGGACGTTATTATTGGACATGCCCAGTGTAGTAACTGCAACTAATGACTTTAGGAAGACGATGTATTATGCTTACAGTGTATTTCTGCTTTTGGTTCTTTCTAGGCACCATGAGGGAAATCTGAAGGACTTCCACGCAGTGAGTCAAAAGATGGTCAAGGAGCTATTTGAGATTTGCAAGTTCAACATCTTGGCTGAAGTCCCAGTAGTAATCCAGGGTATGCTGGCCAAACCAACTCAAATCCATCTGAATGTAGCTGTGATTGGGGAAACAGGCTCGGGAAACTCCTCCCTGATCAATGCCCTGAGAAGAGTAGGCTCTGAAGAGACAGGGGCGGCCCCGACCGGAGTGGCCGAGACCACAAGGACAGCCACAGCCTACCCATTCCCGTCTGTCCCTAACATGTTCCTTTGGGATTTGCCAGGAGTGGGATTGATGGAGGGTGATGTGAAGCGCCTGGACCTCAGCCGCTACACCGCCTTCCTGCTGGTGGCCTCGGAGCGCTACAAGCACATCCACAGCTGTCTGGCCAAAATTATTGCTTCGGAAGGGAAACAGTCTTTCTTTGTGAGGAACAAGATAGACGTAGACGTGGAGGCCCAAGCTGAAAACCAACCCATGTTGAAGGAGAAACTTCAGGAACAGATCCGGAAGAACTGCGTAGAAGCTCTGAAGAACGATGGCGTTGACTGTCCGGTCTTCTTGGTCTCTTCCTTCATGGCTGAAGCCTACGACCTCCCTCTCCTTCGGGAAGAACTCCAGAAACAGGCTTCCGAGTTGAAGAGGAAGGCATTGAGGAGAGCGATCCCGACCGTCTTCTCCCAGCTGGTGAGGCTCAAGAGCAAAGTGTTGATGAAGGACGTGTGGGGGAAGACCTTGCAAATTGGCCTCTCCTCTGTGGACAATCTCAATGAGACTGTGGTTGAGAAGGTCCTGGCCATCATCACCAGCTTCTGCATCCAACTTGGTCTGGATGAAACGTCCGTCGCGAACACGGCCCGGTGTACTGGCAAAGCTGCCCACCAGCTTCAGGAACAGATCCAAAGTCGTTTTGCCCAGCCAATGCAACCTACTGAGGTGCTCGCCCTCATAGTTAAGTCTCCCACGTGGAGTAACTGGGCGTGGAGCTACGTGCCCTACTGGGGCCGAGGAGGCAAAGTGGAGGCCACGATCTCGGTGGAGAAGGTTTACAACCTGCTGAAACAAGCTGTCATAGAACTGTCCGGGGATGCAGAGAAGCTGCTGCTGGCAGCCTTCTCGAAGGACTAGAGGTGGTGGGATAGATTGATTTGGGGAAGGGGGGGAGAGGAAGGGCCAACCACCTCTTTGCCCCACTTTAAAAGCCGCAGAGAGGAAAAGTCATGGAAGTGTCCCTGCGATAGGACACCATGAGGCGAGAGCAAAGATTGCTTGGCATAGTGTCCTGTGATGGTAGTGACGATGATGGTGTTTTTTGGGAAGGACCCAAGCAAGATTTGGCTGTAGAAACTTAAAGAAATGGAAAGTCAGTGCTAACTAAGCCTGTACCCCTTTGCAGTGCTCATTCACACATTGTAGTGTCTGTCAACCTTGACAACTTTTAAGATGTATGGATTTCTGGGAGTTGGAAGTCCACACATCTTAAAAGTTTGGTACGGTTGAAAAAATACTGATGAGACATTCTTTACACGAAGCAGTTCCTTATTACTACAGAGAAATCAATGTTCTTTATATGAAGCAATTCCTATTATTACAGAGAAATCAAATGCTTGCTTACTCGCTAGGATCCTGGCTTACAATACTGGTCTTATATAGTGGGAAGCTAGTTTATTTTTCTATGGAGGGGAAAAAAGAGCAAACGCATCTCATCCTAGTAAAGGCTTCACACGGCTTGGCCTGTTCAGGAAAACGCATCCTGTGCCTAAAACCTCTTTGAATTCCCCAGATGTACACATGCTTTAAAAGAGAGCTGTTTTCTGTCCAGGAGAATTCGAATTCTGCCGATTGTTATTGTTTGAATTTGTTTATCCTGGAAGTAGGTCATGTTACAGAGTTATTAAAAACACTGGTCAGGGGTAGATTGCCTGCACAATGCAAACTGCAATGAAAAGTTCTACATGCTGTACATTTAGCCATGCCACAAGTTAATTGAAAACGGTTGCCTGTTTGTAATTTGCTGCATGACCAATTAAAATAGTTGTACAATCTTGTTTCGAACGTCATCCTTGTTTATAGTATGCAACTCACTGGGTTTCTAAAATCTTCACCCTCAGTCAGGCTTTGCCTAATTTTTTTTTTTTATTGTTCATCTTAATTTGATTTGCCAGGCAGTGTGGGATCCAAAGTCCAAATTCCCCTTACCAAATATTTGTCCAGCCTGCCTGAAGCAAATTGTATTCAGAGTGATGCAAGAGCATTGTGGTTTCTGTAACTACAGGGTGCCGGGGGAGAATCTCATTTGGATGACAAAATTGTCTATTTGGTAATTGACAACTACCGTATTTTTCAGAGTATAAGACACACTTTTTTTCCCTCCTAAAAGAGGCTGAAAATTTTGGTGTCTTCTACTCCGAAGGTAACCCCGCGTGGTGCCCAAAATGGCTACCTGGAACAGCTGCTGCCTTCTCTTACCCCTTCCGCGCTTTGCGAGCTTTAGTCACTGGAGCTCCCTCCAAGGATCAGCTGTGCTTTTGAAACTGTTTTTCAGCCCCAATGCGAGCAAAGCGATCTTCCATGCTTTGCCTGCTTTTCTAATTGCTGCTCCCTCTGACATTCAGCTGTGCTTTAGAAGCACGGCCCCAACCTCAAAACCAGCGAGCGAACTAATGTGCTGGGACTAGCCAGATGAATACCTGGTAGGCAGATTTCCCCCCCCCACCCCCTTTTCCTCCCCAAAAACTAAGGTGCGTCTTATACTCTGAAAAATATGGTACATCCAGTACTTGGGGCAGAAATGAATATAGCAACTTATCCTATCTTCCTCCTCTATTAGATGGGAAGTCAAGACTATTACTAGAAAATATATATAAATATCGACTTACGATCATTCACATAGCTACTGTTTGAAGTTATGACAGGGCTGGAAAAAGCGATTTACAACCAATGCTTGTACATATGATTGCAATGTCCCCATGATGACAATCTGGAGGCCTAGCAAACAGCTCACATTGGCAACAATTGCAGCACCCCAAGTCTCATGACTGCCATTTGCAACCTTCCCAGCCAGCTTCCAACAAGGAGTTATTCTTTTGTTTTATTTTCTTCCTGCTTTTTTAAAATATTCCATCATACAATAAAATATCAAAGGAAAAATAAAGTGCCACGAATCATAACCTCAAAAGGTACAGAAGTCCGTGTATAAATCACAATTCGCCTGCAGAATGTGTCATTTACATGATGCAAAACCCACAGCAACTTCCACAGTTTAAAAAGATCTTTTTCCCTAAAATTCTCTACCTCGAACATCCGGAGAAGAGCATCCAGTAGAAACAGTCCTGCATGGGGGGTCAAATTGACAGTGCTTGGGTTTCCTTCATTCTGAGCCAATCTCGCACGTTTTAGGATCTAGAAGATTCACTCACACCGTTGCAAAAACAATTTCAAGTTCGTTTTACCATTTTCAGCATCACAAGGGCTATCTCAAGACAGAAGCCACTTCAAATGACCAAAAAGATGCTAGAGAATGTAGTTTTGTGAGGATGCAGAGTGACACTTCCAGGGTCCCTTCATTTTATAATACAAAGTTGCTTGCGCTGATGGATTTCCTGAAGAGGTGTAAAGGGGGGTGGGGATTGGTCCTGGGGTCATGTGATCACCTTTGGTGAGCTTCTGACAAAGTCAATGGGGAAGCCAGATTCACTTAACAACCCTTTTACTGACTTAACAACTGCAAGTGATTGCCTTCACAGCTGTGATTCTTGCCACAAACTGTGGCAAGGAAGATCATAAAATGTGGCAAAATTCACTTAACAAGTGTTTTGCTTAGCAACAGAAATTTGGGGTTCAACTGTTGTTAAGTCAAGGACTACTTATAGGCTGGCTGAGGAATTCTGTTCCCTAGCTCTTATTGCATTTCCAACATACTGGAGAATTATTCGGAAACATCTTCGGAAGTCTAACCGGGGGAAGATGCCACCACATCTTCACCTGGTTTTCCTTGTATGCCGCAGACATAGTTCATTTTTTGCCACATTGTTTCTCATCTCTCCAATTCTATTGTATGATTAAATTTTTTTGCCCATTTGATCATTGTATCTTTAACTACTTCCTCTTCCATTTTATATCACAGTAAAAATTTGTATATCCTACTAATTTCTCCTCTGTTCCTTTGTATAATTTTATCCAATTCATGTTGCTCATTTTGTACTTCATATAATTTTGTATCTTCTTTATATTTAGATTAAATTTGCATGTATGTCCACCAATCAATCCCTCTATTAAGATCATGTTCCAATTCCTGTTTCGATTTCCAATTCCTTATTTTTTAGTATATCTCTATATCTTAATATCTTATTATCTTATCCCATTCAGTTAAATGTGGATGTTTTAATGCTTGTGTAATGCTGTTTTTTTATTTTTAACCAAATTAGTAGCAATGCATTCCTTAGTATATATCTTCTAAAATAGCTATGTTTTATGTTTTTCATCCCAAAGGAAAGCATGCCATCCCGCTTGTAGATCATGTCCCTCAATTGCTAGTTCTTTTATCCCTTAACTCTATCCACTCTTTTAGCCAGGTTATGTAAGAGGCTTGATAATATATTTCCCATTCTGGTAGTGCTACTCCTCCTTTATCTTTTGTGTCTTGTAGTAATTTAAGTCTAATTCTCGGTCTTTTTCCCTGCCATATAAATTTGGTAACTATTTTATTTAAAGCTTCAAAAAAGTTTTTCTCTAATTTTACTGGTATAACTTGGAAGAGAAATAGTATTTCTGACAAAATATTCACTTTAATCGTGGCGATCCTCCCCAATAGCGAGATCTGTAGGTTTTTACAATTTTCTAAGTCTTTTTTTATTTGTTGTAGCAATTTATCGTAATTGTCCTCCTTAATTGAGGAACATCTTGCAGTAAGCCAAATCCCTAAATGTTTTATTTTCTTGGTTATTTGTATGTTGGGTGAAAGAGCCGCATGAGGCTCCAGAGTCGCAGGTTGCTGACCCCTGTTCTAAGGGGAACATAAGCAGCTGCAGCACTTCCAAAGAACAAAGATTTTGCCCTGTACTTCCCCCCCACCCACCCAAAAAGGAATCTGGCTCCCCATCCCAGACAGCAATGCCCATGGCCTTCCATTCCCCACCCAGGTTCAGGAAGCAGAGGGATTGGCTAGTGTTATTGTGCTAGAGCTCCCCGCGAGCATGCCGAATGTAATGCTCATGCAGGCCTGCCTCGTGCCTGAAGCTCTCCCCACATTCCGTGCAGGAATAGGGCCGGGAGGGTAGCAGCACCTGAGTCTGCCGGTGGAAAACTTGGTGTTGACGCAGGATGGAAAGCTGCCGGTAACTTTTGCTGCAATCCGGGCACTGATGAGGCAAGCTATGGCCGGCCATGTGACCAAGGCGGTGATGCTGGTAGTTGGCCAGCTGGTCAAAACGGTGGCCGCAGTCAGCACAGTCAAAGGTGGGGGGGCGCAAGCAGTCGCTGCAATCGGAGGGCGAGGGCGAGGCATGGCTTCGCTGGTGGCCGATAAGCGCTTGGGAACTCTTGAAAGCCTTGTTACAGACGAAGCAGAGAAACAGGGCATCCCGCAAATTGGCCTGAACAAAGTCCTCCGGATGTTCTCGCTTCATATGCCGTTCCTTGAATTTCTCGTCAGGGAAGGTAATCAGGCAGTGAAAGCACTGATTGGCACCCAGGCTATCTAGAAATGGAGAGGGAAGAGAGGCAGCAGTGAGTATAAGGTTATTGAGGTATGACAACACAACAAAGAAACAACTGAATAATCTTCAGGGAAGTCCTCAATTTACGGCCATTGGTTTAGCATTAAAAATTACAAGGGGCGCTGAAAAACAGAGACTTACGATCATCCGCACGCAACTGTCACATCATAAAAAAATCAGGCACTTGGCAACCAGCATGTTTACAATGGTTGTAAGGTCCCTGGGTCATGTGATCAACATCTGTGACTTTCCCAGGTAGCTTCTGACAAGGAAATCAATGGGGGAAGCCTGATTCGCTTAACAACCATGTAATTCACTGAACAAATGCGGTGATTTGCTTAACTTGTAACTAAGGTGTTTGTTTGTCTTCAAATCAGGGCTGACGCCTGGCAACTGCCTGGACAAGTCCCTGAAATTTTCTTGCCAAGATTTCGGAAATGTTTTGCCATTGCTTGCTTTCTAGGGCTGAGAGAGTGACTGCCCCAAGGTCGCCTACCTTGCTTTGTGCCCAAGTCAAATTAGAAGTCATAGTCTTCCGATTTCTAGCCTGATGCCTTAACTTACGGGTATCAAAATCGCCGTGTCACGTTGACATCATGTGACGTATTGCGATGTTTTTTCCCCCTTCGCGGAGCTGCGGTGGGCATGGCCTGTACGTGACGCATCCGGTCCGTGGGACATCCGTTTGACACCCCTGCCTTAACCACTACACTGTTACTCTTAAAGTAACTTTCTTTTTCTTTTAAAGACCCTGTAATCCTTTGCATCGGGGTGGAGTAGGGAGATTGAATGGAGCTAAGCATTTACTGGCTGGATGCCCTTCCTGATGCCTATGCAGAGTTCACAGCAGAAATTTTCTCTGTGCCTAGAAAGAGAAATATCTGCTGCTACCTAGGATCAAACAACAACAGCTTACTGATTTGAGGCAAGAGCTCCATCTCCATGACACCCTTCTCTTAATGTAACTATAACCCCCTAGAAATCCTCTGAAATCAAGGATCAGACTCAACGCTCACAGATGGCAGTATATCTAGTGCATTCTTTGTCCTTGCTCTCTGCCGGCATTATTGCAGGGTTTCCATCTATCCAGAGAGGTTCGGGTGAGAGATGCTTCTGGGACGGTGACGCACCGCTGTTACAGTTTGACACCTTTTTAAGGAACGGTTCAGCCAATGTTAACTTGCCAATTGCAGAAGATTCAGCCATCGCTTCCTGTAACAACAAAATCAAGCAGTGAGTAAAAACATCCAGGCCCATCTTGTTCACACCACACCACAAACGGTGACTTCTAAAAGCATGTTGGATTTCATCTCACTCTGCCCCCAGGTCAATAAGAGGACACTGTGCTAATCCTAGCCAAATATCCACATTTCCCAGTTTTTCCCCCTGCATGATTCAGCTCCAACCCAAGGACAGCCTACCCCTTTTAAGCCCCTTTGGATTCACACCTTTCTCTTACAGCAAGTTCGGCAGCCACTTTGAAGAGCCCTTTTTAAAGCAAAGCTTTCGATTGATCATTTTAATGCATGCCAATTAGTGTACATTTAAAGTGACAACGAGGTTATTCTAAGTCCTTTGTGAGGAAAGTCGCAGGTAATAAGGTCTAGGACTGAACCAAAGTTTTAAACTAACATAATTGCAAAATGTACGGGACATATTTCTAATGTGCTGACTTGTGTGCTGCATTTTCTGCAAAGTAGGTACTTGTGCGGATATATTTAGAGCAGGAAGAATGAGATGGTGGGAAATGAGGAACTGAAAGTAACAAATGAACAAAATAAGGAGCTCTGGTGGCTCAGCAGACTAAAGCAGTGTCATTAACTGTTATTAAGATCAGCTGCCTGCAATTACTGCAAGTTCGAATCTCACCAGGCTCAAGGTTGACTCAGCCTTCCATCCTTTCTAAGGTGGGTAAATTGAGGACCCAGTTTGTGGGGGCAATAAGCTGACTTTGTATAAATATACAAAAGTATGAAGGCTATTGCTTAACGCATTGTAAGCCGCCCTGAGTCTCCGGAGAAGGGCGGCATATAAATCAAATTTTTTTTAAAAAATGGCTGAGAGCTTCAAATCTACACGGGTGTTTGCAGTCAGAGTGACAGTCAGTAAGAATGTAAGAAAGAACAAGTGAAACTATGGAATTCGTATGTCAGTAAAAAAGGTTTTTCTCATCGATGCCCCAGCGGCCCCCGGAGCCTTCCGTCTGCACCCCCTTTCCAGCTGCGGCCCTCCGAACCAGGACACTTGCCCCAAATCCCTGCCGCTGACCCCCCCCCCCCCGGTCATCCCCTCCGGATAGCTTCGGTTGCCGCCCCACCCCCACCTCCCCTCTCCGCTCCACTTCACTTCACATTAGGCCTCTGTCGGGGGGGGCCTTCCTTCTCCCAGAAAGGACCCCCGCACTACCACCGCTCTTCCCGTAGGTCGAGCCATTCCGAACGCCTGCACGGAATTCATACTCTTATTTCCGCCTAAGGATCGCCGCCCGCTGTTTTCACACAGACAAATTAGGGGAAATTGCGGAAGCCTCCCAAGAGCCTAATCTCTGAGCCAGGTCTCATAAATTATTGTTAACTTGTTTCAGGCAGTACCGTAGACAGCTTCAAGCGGAGAGGGGGAGGGAGAGAAAGAGAGAAAAACACACACAAAAACAACACGTGAGAAATGGCGCGTGCGCACCACAGAAAGCGTTCTACAAGGCAGCCGTAGATCTGTAGGAGTGGGATGCGGCTGGGCTTCAAAGACTGGCTAGTTGTATCTGCGCATGCTCCTAGCAAGATTCCCAGTCATTTATGAACCTTAAACGAGGGACGCAGGCGCCGTCCGCTCTAGCTTTCTGTTCAGTTTTCCATCAATTCTCCTGCGTTTTTAATT
Source organism: Ptyas mucosa (assembly GCA_012654045.1). Taxonomy (NCBI): domain Eukaryota; kingdom Metazoa; phylum Chordata; class Lepidosauria; order Squamata; family Colubridae; genus Ptyas; species Ptyas mucosa. The sequence goes on along the minus strand of WNWU01000046.1, from coordinate 3,094,851 downwards.
GCACGTCATGATGTCACGTGTTGGAAAGAATATTCTCCAGTGGGAATTATGTCATTTTATCTGTCAAGGCAATTTACAGCCACGAATAAGAAGTAATAGTAACAATTTTGCAGTTATCTTCCTATCTTTCAGGAATATTTGAGTCTGGTCACATATTAGGAAGATATAGTTTCTAGAATCAGCCTCTGATGATGAAGGAATTGCAGGGGGTTTTTTTGGAAGATCTGAAGCAGGAGAGATCTAGTCCAGTTAATTTATAAACATGGGACCGGCATCGAATTGTTGCAGAGGTTTGTTCGTGATACATTTCGACTGAATTTTCCTCCAGGCAGAGTGAGGGATTACTATAGCTGTTGCTTTTTGAAACGGTGGAAGCCTTAATAGGCACAGCAACAAGTTTCTCACTGAGCAGTTAAATAATACTTCTGGATAATCTTACTTTCATGGATAGTGTCGCATTAAATGCAACTGAACTTTCCAGAGACAAAAAAAATACAAAACTGCTTACAGTATATGCATATTTATGCAAAGTTGTGGGAGATTTGGTTAATAGATACAGATCTATAGAAACTAGATTTAGGGATTGGCTTTGGCATATCTGCACAAAAGTAGCCATTACAACTAGACTTATATACCACCCCATGGCGCTTTACAGCACTTTCTGAACAGTTTACAATGTCACCGTATTGCCCCCAACAATCTGGGTCATGTGACTAACCTCATTGTATCACCTGTTTGGGGGCGATTATTAAGCAACTGGTAGGATTTAAAAGTGACCACTGCAGTCATAAAATAAATCAATTGTTCGCTATGGGCTGGCGAATGCCAGTTTTCATGAAAAACATTTGTCAAATGTGGTTATGTGACCACAAAACACTACGAACGGCCATAAATGCAGGCCAGTTGCAGAGGGTCAGATATAGGGTCATATGACCTGGGGGGAAATGGTCAATAGATCAATGTCTCTCAACCTTGG
>WNWU01000046.1:3063502-3086007 GCA_012654045.1 Ptyas mucosa | reverse complement strand
CAATTTATTCCTATTCCAATTCTATTCCTATTCCAATTCTATTCCTAATCCAATTCTATTCTATTCCAATTCTATTCCTATTTCTATTCCTATCCCAATGCCAAAGAGCTTGCTGGGAGGCGATTCCCACGTTGCAGAGATTTTGAGGCGGCCTACCAGAAACGCACCACACACACACGCACGCACGCACTCACTCACACACAGAGCCAGGGCCACTCGTGTCCGTGACACGCTCGACCCCCACGGGGCGAGCTCAGGGACTCCCCCGGCCCCAAGCTCCGCCTGGCCCGTGCGCTCACCGGTCGAGGTCCCATCCTCCTCCTCAAAGCCAATGTCCTCAGAGCTGCCCACTTCCACCGGCTTGGGTACTTCGGACATCACCCCTCAAAACAAGCCAGCGGCCCAACCTGCAAGAGGAGCAGAACCGGGACACCAAAGAGAGAGAGAGAGGGAGGGAGGGAGAGAGATGGCGGGGAGCCTGGACCCCCCACCCCATTTTTCCCGGGGTCCCATCCCATAATAGTCAGGCCTGCCCACCCGCCCCGCCAGCCAAGCCAAGCCAAGCGCTATAAACCGGCCCCGGGCCTTTCTTTCCCAGCATGCTCTGCGGCTAGCGGACCACGGCGGAGTCCACGATCCCATCATGCACCGCGGCTGGGGAGAGAGAGGAGGAAAAAAAAAAGAGGGCCCGCGAGCCAAGAGTAAATAGAAGCGGGGGGGGAGGGGAGGGAAGCTACCCCTTTCCCACAATGCCTTGCACAGCCTACCACTCACCGGTTCCTCCGGATTTGGGGAGGGGCAGCCCGGTCCCCTCCGGCCACAGAACCCCCCCTAGCTGCGCAAGCGCAGAGAAAAAGGGAGATGGGGGGGATTAAAAAAAAATATATATAGGCAGGGCCCGCCCACCAACCCTCAGGCCTCGCGCGTGCGCCGTGAGGCTCGGGTTCGTCAATCCGGCACTGCGCATGAGCGGGCGGCGAGTCGCTCTAAACGGGAGTTTTGCATTTCTCCCCCCTCCCCATGGTGTGCAGTTCGAATGGTTCCGCGCATGCGCGCGGCAAGAGTCGGAGAGGTTGCCAAGCCCAGGTGGTAGTCCTCGACTTACAGCGGTTCGCTTAGTGACCGTTCAAAGTTGCAACGGCACTGAAAAAAGTGACTTAGGGCCGTTTTTTTCCACACTTACGACCCTTGCTGCATCCCCAGGATCACGAGATTTATATTTCGGGTGCTTGACAACTGACTCGTATTTATGACGGTCGCGGTGCCCCAGGGTCACGCGATTCCCCTTTTGCGACCTTCTGATAAGCCAAGTCAAAGGGGGAAGCCAGATTCGCTTAACGACCATGTTACTCGTTGGACAACTTGCAGCGATTGGCTTAACAAATGTGGCACGAAGGGTCGTCACTAAGATGGGGCAAAACTCACTTGACACATTTCTCACTTCGCCAACATACATTTTGGGCCCCATTGTGTCGTAAGTCGAGGACTACCTGTAGTCTAAAGCAAGGGTCTCCAACCTTGGCAAATTTAAGCCTAGCGGACTTCAACTCCCAGAATTCCCCAGCCAGCAAAGCTGGCTGGGGAATTCTGGGAGTTGAAGTCCGACAGGAGAGCTTTGCTGCCTGGGGAATTCTGGGAGTTGAAGTCCGACAGGCTTAAAGTTGCCAAGATTGGAGACCCCCGGTCTAAAGGGCAGCGAGAGAAAAGCGACTAAAATTAGTTGTGATAAAGTGCAATTTTAAAGACGGGTGTCTATTCGGAAATAAGTGCAACGGAGTTTTGTGAAATAGGCGCCGGATTGCCACTTACTGTTTTGTGTTTTTTTAGAGAGGCAACTGGACTTTCTTGTTTTAACTTTTGAAGATCCCTAGGCAGCTTTAAATGGAATTGAAATTCTAGGAATTGTGGTACTAGCACTCCCCTAGAAGGGGAAGTCTGCAGGGACAGAATTGCTGCGTGGCCTCCTTTCCATCGGCTGGTGGGATTCCCCCCCCAAACATTCCTAAACATTCAAAAGTGTCTTAAAGAGCAGCAATACTGGGGAAATTCCCTCTGGAGGCTTGCAGTCAAGGCAGCTGCATTCGTGAGATGGTCCTGCAGCATTGAAGACCTGGGGGAAAAAGGCTTCCGTCAGGGACGCTAGAGGGCGCTCAGACATCAAGATTGCCGCCAGAGGTGGTAGCTGCCAGCAGAGGGCGCCCTCGAGAGGAAAAAGAAGCCCTCACCGTTTAGGGAGCAGGGACAGAAACAGAGCTAAGCTACAGTAAAACTCCCCGCTGCCCCCTTTGGTCGCCCTGATTTTTGCAGCCAGATGCAATCATTTAGCCTAGTTGTATTGAAATATTTTATGTCCTCTGGCCTCGGTGGTTGGCTTGCAGATCTCCAGTTATTTGTTTGCAGAATTTCATTACTCAATTATTATTAAATAAATAAATATTAGTAAATATTTATTAAATATTATTAAATATTTAATAAATATATTAAATATTTATTATATATTATATTTATTATATATTTATTATATATTATATATTAAATATTTAATATTTATTAAATATTTATTAAATATTTATTAAATATTAAATATTTATTAAATATTAAATATTTATTAAATATTAAATATTATTATTAAATATTAAGAGAGCCTTGGATAGTACAGTGGTCTAAAGCCCTGTTATTAACATCAGCTGCCTGCAATTATTGCAGGTTCGAATCTCACCAAGGCTCAAGGTTGACTCAGCCTTCCATCCTTTCTAAGGTAGGTAAAATGAGGACCCAGATTGTGGGGGCAATAAGCTGACTTTGTATAAATATACAAAAGTATGAAGGCTATTGCTTAGCACATTGTAAGCCGCCCTGAGTCTCCGGAGAAGGGCGGCATATAAATCAAATTAAAAATAAAAAAAAATATTATTAAACAAATGTATTGTTTGGTTAAATAACAGGTTTCTGAGAAATAAAAACAATGGCTTTTTTATTATTATTATTAGATGTTTTATCCTGCCGTTTTACATCTTTTGTTAGCCAATTCAAGGAAGCCAATTTACCAAATGCTCCTATTTTCCATACGGCAATAACTTTGCGAGGCAGGATTGTTTTGATGCCTTAGGCAGGGCTAGAACTCCCAGTCTCCTGGTGGCCCAAATCACTCAGCTACTTTCATGCGTAAGGCAGGACTAGAACTCCCAGTCTTCTGGTGATTGGCCCAAAGTCACCTGGGCAGCTTTCATGCCTAAAATGAGACATCAAGTCATAATCTCCCAATTTCTAGCCTGGTGCCTTAATCACTAGACTCCCTCTTCACAAACACACTGTAGTGGCTTGTGTGTAACACCTGAGGAAGGATGATAGGCTGTTTCAGGGTAGCCCTTTGAGCATCTTTCAGGCAGTCTGGGAATGACTCGGAAGAGGCTACACACTGCATCTACAAGCCACGGTGGAAAAATATCCCACCCCTACTTAGGAATCTATCTCAAAATTAGCGTGGCAAGCTTTCGCTGATTAGTCTGTTACAAACATCAAACAATTAACCTTTGAGTTAATCAAAATGACATCCCTAATTAATGAGGTAGCATTTTTAATTTTGTAAGCTTTTAAGACAAGTCCTTCAAAAGGCCTGCCATCAAGAAACTTACCCTTCTTGTGAGAGTCCAGGGCATAGAGTAAGCTTACTAAAATGCTCATAGCTCCCTTTTCTACCCAGAACGGATGTTTTGCACATACAGATATGGGCAAATGTAAGAATGATGTTGGTAAATAAATAGGATAATTTATTTTATTTTTTTTTATTTGAGGGACCCTCTTGGTGTTCTCTGACCTGGGTTGTTTTCTGGAAGATTTTCTGCAAGATTTGCACAAAATTGGAAAAGTGAAGAGATTCCTACGGATGAGAATGTGATGAGGAAAATATTAGAATGTGCAGAAATGAATAGGTTAACGCTTGCAATCAAAGAGAAGGAACAAACCGAATATTATATTATATGGGAACTATTCTTTCTGATGGCTAGAGAATAAATATGAAAGTTAGAAATAAAAGTAGATTAGTGAAACCTAGAATTAAATAAGTTAAGAAGAGGATTGTCACAGTATTAGATTTGCTATGTATATCAGTATTAAGTTAAGAATAGACAAACAATGAATATGGCTGTAAATTTTAATTTTTATTGCACAAGACATTTGTACCCAGACGACACACTGTTTAATGGAAGATGGATTGTTTGTATTAAAATAAAATTTAAAATTTAAAAAAAAAAAACCAAGGACTCCTCTTTTCAAGCCTGAGCTACAAATATTCTCCTTTATCGGTATTTGTTCATTTAATTAATAGATTTTTATTCTACCTTTAATACGCAATACTATAAATATAATACTAGAAGTACTCAAGGCAGCAGGCATACATCATACGCCGCCGTCCGCCTATTTCCTCCAAATCAACAACCGTGGTGAGGTGGGTTGGACTGAGTTTGTGTGACTGGCACCCAGTGGGCTTTCAAGGCGGGACTAGAACTCACCGTCTCCTGGTGATTGGCCCAGCCAGATTTCATTAAAGAAAGTTATCCCTTTATATCCAATTTTCTGGGAACAAATTCCACTGAGTCACACGCCTGCCTAGAATTACCCTGTAAGGTTCCTCTAACTTGATTTTCAGAATCACAGAAAAGCTTCAGGGAAGGCAGGCATGAGGGCTTCCAACTGCCTTTTTAAAAAGAAACCCAGCAAGAAGAAGATGGCTTCAGAATAAATAAATATGATGTCATCTTCCTCTAGCTAGCTAGCATGCAGCTCTGCTAATCAGTGAAATCAGATTCATTTCGTTTCTTCTCCCATGCAGAGAAATGGAATTTAATCCACCGATACATGCCTTGTGCTAGGCTAACCTTATCTCCTCTGTCTCCTATTCCTATACAGGCTTTGCATGACCCTTGTGCTAAACAAAAAACCCAGAAAGAATTCATGCTGCTGAAGAGGATGGCAAAAAGAACGATCCTGTCAGGGCTGAAGGAGCTTCTTGGAGGAGAAGCGAAACGTATATTCAAAAGAAAAAAGCACCTTTGGGGCAACCACTACCTGGATGACTGAGAATCTCTGCAGACTTTTAGCTATGCAATTTGGGACGAACACCCTTGGAATGGTGTGGGCTTCAAGGGCCCTCTAAAAGTATGGAAATGACCTGCTGTCTGCAAGGAGTATAAATCCTTCCATTCCCCACTATCTTATCAGAGCAGAAGAAGGTTCTTGGAGGAAAAGCGAAACGTCTTCAAAAGAAAAAAAAACGAGAAAGTCCAGTTGCCTCCTGGAAAAAAAGCACCTTTGGGACAGGATGGAAAGAAAGATTTTTGTAGGAGCTGTTGGAAAGCGGGAGAAATCTTGTACAGGTAGTCCTCGACTTACCATAGTTCATTTAGTGACCGTTCAAAGTTTCAACGGCACTGAACAAAGTAAGATACAACCGTTTTTCACATTTACAGCTGTGGGAAGTTAGCACCCACCCCTCTCCTAGGAAAATGAAATATTCTATTAAAAAGGCAGAATATTTCCCCTAAAAGAGAAATAGAAATCTTAAGACAGAAACACAGCCCCAGCTCCCTGCCCCCAGCAGATACTTTGTTTATTTACAAGACAAAAGGCTGGGCCAGCTTATCTACAACACAAAAGACCTTCACCCTCAGGACATAATAGAATTAGCCCTCACTCAAGATCCAAAAAGAAAAAGGAACTCAGTTCCTGAGAATCTGGTGGGCGAAAGATGGAGGTGTTTTCAGTTCTGGCACTAAATCGCTTCCTGCTGACTTGGTATCTTCCTCTTCTGCAGAGATACTCAAACAAATCTTGAAAGCCCCTTCACTGAGGTTACGATGAACTTGAGTTTCAGTGCCATGCGTTCTCCTGCTCTGATGTTTCTGTATCATTTTGGGAGGTCACAGGTTTGGCAGACTACCAAAATATTCATGCAAGATAAAAAAATAAAATAAAATAAAACAAGACAGAATGTGATGTTTATCCCGAACTTGCCTAGATCTGTTTTTTGAGAAACAGATGCTGGGAACAATGACTCCTTTATGTCCTGCTTGTAAACATTTTTAGAGAAATAGATCTGCAATCACTGAATTATATGGATTGTGAGCAGATTCCATACCTCATGCCCTCTTCCCCCTGCCTTCCTGAGCTTGCACACATGCACGCCTGAATCCTGCACCCTCTTTCAAGAGTCTCCCAGTTGTTGGTATGCACCCTGCACCCCCTTTCCCCAACCTTCCTGAGCTTGCACCCCACTGCAGCACCTCTCTTCCCCTAGACTTAGGGTACTTGTTAAGGATATTCTTGGCTCATAACCGATGTTGTAGGTTATTGAGCAGAGTACCCTTTGAGTAAACACATGAAAAGCAACTGGGAGTGGTTGTGAACAATCACAGTCAACATACAAACACACTTGAGTTGTTGTATTCTTTTACTTTTAGAAAAAGTAAAGCAAAATCCAAAAACAATCCAAGTCATACACAGATAAAACGAGAGTTAAAAAATCAATCCAGGGATATTTCAAGTACAAAGTCTTCTTACCAGTTGTAGTCATACACAATAAAACAGTTCTTTTTGAGTTTCAAAGCAGGAACAAGTTCAATATCAAAACATTCAATAAATAGTAGAAAACAACATGTAGCGATGATCAAACAGTGATCATGCAGAGAGATCACGTAGAGTTACAGCAAATAAGCAGGTAAAATGGTGTAGTATCCACACAAGCCATGATCCTGACTTCCCTTAAGTAGATTGGCTACAGAGCTCAGCCAATCAGGATACAGGATGATGCAATACAGTCTTAAAGCAATATAATACCTTTCTGACTGCAAACATACATTGTTGGTTTATATATTGCCTGACCAACTAGTTAGACAAATAACCATTTCCTAACAGTACTTTAGGGGACTGGAGGCTAAAACATATAAAGAACGGATGCTGGAACCGAGTATGTCTAGTCTGATGAAAAGAAGAACTAGGGGTGTCATGATAGCAGTGTTCCAATATCTCAGGGGTTGCCACAAAGAAGAGGGAGTCAAGCTATTCTCCAAAGCACCTGAAGGCAGGACAAGAAGCAATGGGTGGAAACTAATCAAGGAGAGAAGCAACTTAGAACTAAGGAGAAATTTCCTGACAGTGAGAACAATTAACCCGTGGAACAACTTGCCTCCAGAAGTTGTGAATGCTCCAACACTGGAAGTTTTTAAGAAGATGTTGGACAACCATTTGTCTGAAGTGGTGTAGGGTTTCCTGCCTAAGCAGGGGATTGGACTAGAAGACCTCCAAGGTCCCTTCCAACTCTGTTCTTCTATATATAACTCTTGTGCACAGCAAGTGCAGGGCCACTCAGAGTCTCCCAGGGCCTCCCCCACCACATGGCATCCAGGCACACTTTCACCTGGGATTGTCCACATTTCTACTGAACGAGCTTGCCTTGATTTATGTCCCTAAAAGATGTGGTCAGATATTGTCATGTATTGCTTAACAATGGCAATTCCAATCCCATCTGCAATCATAACTCAAGAACTCCCTCTTACAGGGAGCCCTTGACTTACGACCACAATACTGCCCAAAATGTCTGTCGCCAAATGAGACAGTTGTTAAATGAATTTTGCCCCATTTTTGCGACCTTTTCCTGCCATGGCTGTTAAGTGAATCACTGCTGTCGTTCAGTTAGCAACACGATTGTTAAGTGAATCTGGCTTCGCCTTTGATTTGCCGGTCAGAAGGTCACCAAAACGAGATCGTATTGTCCTCAGGAGGACCCTGCAACCGTCATAAATACGAGTCAGTTGTCAAGCATCTTGGATTTTGCTCACATGACCATGTTAAGTGTGGAAAACGGTCACTTTTTTCAGTGCTGTTGTAACTTTGAACTGTCACTCAACAAACTCTTGTAAGTTAAGGAGTGGCCATTGCTAAACGGACTCAGTTCAGAGTCCATTGGACGTAACTCAGCTAACTGGGGGAAATTGGAGCTGTCCTTCAACCTATCTGGGAAGCACCAGCTCTGAGAAAAGCATTTGAAAGATTAAAAATCCATCTTAAATCGTCCTTGTAACCCCAGCGTTGTGCCAAATCAAGACTGAATAATAGGAAGCTTGAGAAGCGCTTTGAACATTTCGGCGGCGTCGTGGTATGAAAGGGAGCTCCTCTTAAATTTCCCTTTCTGCTGATGAAACAAATCAAAAGTCCTGCCAGGGAGAAAAAGACGAGTCGGGAGGGGAATGTATCTCAAATGACTCGTCTTAAGAAGCTCGGTCTTGTCAAGGTGGGAAATTGATCTCGTGTCAAAGGAGAGCCAGAAAGCACGTGAAATCTAAATGTTGCTCGGGGATGACATTAGAGACGCAACCTCACTCAGCCTGCAGATCGGTTTCTCTTTTGAACAGTCCTCACTTTGTCGTCTCCGCTACCCCAGGTTCTTTCGTGCCACTCCATGCCAGGCTCTTCCTCGCTGGGGAGCCAGGGAACGTGTCTTCCTTCCCTCCCTCCCTCCCTCTCTTGCCAGCCAAGCCTTGGTCTCCGTTATGCCAGGTTAATTGCTGGCAGTACTAAGCTGGGAGATTGCATTTGGTGCCTTCCAGCTTCAAACCACTTGAGTTTTTCAACATGGCTTAGCTGCCAACAATACCCACTCCAAGTTTAAGCCACGTGAGACCTAAATCCTCAAAAAGCCTTCTGGGCAGGAGCACCAGGGCCGTCAGTTCCCCTACCCCGTTTCCCTCTCGTCCACCCCATTCCCGTCCCTTCGGCAAAAAATAACCGGATAAAATTAGCAGATAGAGCAACAGGAGAAGCTTCCCTTGTTAAATTTTGGCCTACCGGCAGTAAAATATTTGGGATATACAATCATATGATTAATCATATTTCAACTCATTCATCTTTGCCACGGGCATCACACATGGGATTATGAACTGTTCCCTTCTCTTCTGCCCCATAAATCCCTTCATGGGTTATTGTTCTTTTTTTATGTTATCTCTAATTGAGGTTTCTGAGGGTGGTTTTTTGTTTTTTTTTTTACAGTTGCAAATTGTTCTGAGCTGCCAGAAAAAGCAGCATAAATCTGGCTTTTATTTTTACAGCAGCCTAACATAGCCCGGTAGCCTTAGAGAGGATGTGCCAGGCTTAGAAAAAACTGCAGGTAGTCCTTAACTTACAACCGTTATGACCAATCCTCGCACTTATGACGTGTCCTAAGTGGCAGCGTCCTCATGGCCAGTGGGCAACTGGCACGTACTTAAGTGGCAGTGTTGTGGCCTGTCAGCTGCCGGCCTCTTCAACAGCCGAATCAGATGAGGAGGAGACATGGGAGTTAGGGTCAGCATCAAGGCAACCTGAGAGATCCAAGGGGAAAGTGGGAATGGAGTTGTCAGAGAGAGAGAGAGAGAGAGAGACAGAGGCGGAGCCTGGGCTGCCCGTCAGCCCTCAGATGGAGAGTCAACAGCCCCCAGGTCTGGAGGTGGCTGATGAGGAAGAGGAGGAACAGCTGGGTCCAGTGCCTAACACACGGATGCACAGAAGACAGAGGAGGGGAGAGCAGTGGAAATCTATGGGCTGATCCTTGGGACAGAAGAGCCAACACTGCTAGCGAAGCCCCACCCTAGCTCTGGGGATAAAAGGCAGGGCGCGGAGATGAATAGATGTGGCAAACAACTATTCATCTCCCGGCCAGACAGATTTGTTAACCTGAGGTGAAGGAGAAACTTTTTGCAGGGGTTGCCGGCGTTCCTAATAAAGGAATCTTTTAGTTCATTTCAGAGGGTTTGTGGCGTCTGGGGAGCTAGGTCAGAACAGGGTCACATGACGCGATCAGCATTTGCAGCCTTCCCAAGCGGCTTTCGACAAACAAAGCCAACGTGGGGACGTCGGATTTGCTTAACAAACCACATGCTTTGTTTAACAACTGCAACAATTCACTTAACAACCTTGACCAAAAAAAAAAATGGTGGTCGTAAAATCGGACGTGACTTGCTCAACAACCCCTTTGCTTAGCGATGAAAATTCTGGCCCCAATTTATTTATTTTATTTTATTTTATTATTCGTATTTCTATGCCGCCCACTCTCCGAGGACTCTGGGTGGCTTACACCAAAGACAGTATACTAAATAGCATATTGCCCACAACAATCTGGCTCCTCATTTTACCCACCTCGGAAGGATGGAAGGCTGAGTCAACCTTGAGCCGGTGAGACTTGATCCGCTGATCTGCTGAACTAGCAGTCAGCTGAAGTAGCTGCAGTACTGCACTCTAACCACTGCGCCACCTCGGCTCAATTCAACGACCAATTGTGGTCGTTAGGCCGAGAACCACCTGTCTTGAGCTGCACTAGGATTTGAACCCAGCTCTCCTCAGTATGAATTGAATGCATTCTTATCTCCTGCTCCCACTTTGGTATTTCGCCCAGAAACATGGTTTCTGGTGTGAAGTTTCTCACTTTGTGCATTTTCATCCTAAATGAAAGACGCGAAGCTCTCCAACTGTGTCGCTCGTTCATCCGTCTCTCTCTTTATAAAAAAGGCCTGCTTGCATTTTCCAAAAGAGGCAGAGAATCCAAACTCAAAGCAAAACAACAGAAATTTAAAACACAAATAGACTAATAGGATTACAGGGAGCAAAAACTGCCAATCAACGGCATTCTAATTTTAAGAGCATAAGCCGCTCTTAAAATGATGTTGAAGGGGGACTTCTAAATATTATATTCTCATTTCCCCCAAATCCTTTTTAAAAAAAAAATATCCCTCTGAAGCTTTAATCTTTTTCTCTGTTCAATTTATATGGTGCAGAATAGGTGGCATGATAGCAGTATTCCAGGATTTGAGAGGCTGCCGCAAAGAGGAATTTATTTTCCAAAGCACCAGAAGGCAAGACAAGAAACAATGGATGGAATCTAATCAAGGAGAGAAGCAACCTGGAATTAAGGAGAAACTTCCTAACACTGAGGACGATTAACCAGTGGATCAGCTTGCCTCCAGAAGTCATGGGTGCTCCATCACTGGAGGTTTTTAAGAAGAGATTGGACAGCCACCTGTCTGAAATGGCAGGGTCTCCTGCTCGAGCAGAGCGTTGGACTAGAAGATCTCTAAGGTCCCTCCCAGGTCTTTTTTGATTGATTGAGAAGTGTGAAACCATACTCTATAGAATGACTACATTGGTTAGATTCAAAAACTCTCCTGGCCATAAAACCTGGAGCATACAACAATGTGGAGCCACATACTAATGGTAGATTCAGGTCCTCCTGGGATCTCAAGAGGGTCTTCTATGGGTCCCCAGCCCACATGAGATGAAAAGAATGGTGGGAGGGGGGCATATTATGAAAGAGCCTTGGTGGCGCAACAGACTAAAGTGCTGTTAAGTAGCACCAGCTGCCTGCAATTACTGCGAGTTTGAATCTCACCAGGCTCAAGGTTGCCTCAGCCTTCCATCCTTCTGAGGTAGGTAAAATAAGGACCTGGATTGTGGGGGCAATAAGCTGACTTTGCATTAAAAAAGAACACCACTTGGGGGGGGGGCAAAAGCCCTACTAAGCAGGTATATACAAAAGTATGAAGGCTATTGCTTAACGCATTGTAAGCCGCTCTGAGTCTCCGGAGACGGTCGGCATATAAATTGAACCAATAAAATAAATAAAAAATAAACTCTGATACCAGAAATTGGGAGAGAATCTTCTTCGTCTTCCATAAAGCTGCAAACAGAGCATAATTCTGAGCAGCTTTAAGTACAGATGATGGACCTCAGCTGGCTGACCTTGTGGGTCAAGGTCTGGGTTTGTTAATTTTACTGATTTATTTCTGTTGTACTTCCAACCTCCTAAGGCTTTTGAAGCAAGGCAATACATCAATGTTTTAATCAATCAGTCAGTCAAGTTCAGTGGAAGGTGTCCATCAGTCTTACAGGGAGCAACTAAAATCAAGGGGATTTGAATTAGTCATCAGGTTCAATCAGCTCAGACTTGATTGCTGGCATTAGACTTTGCATCCAAGGTTCTGTATCATCCATACCTTATCTCAAATCTGGTGCATTTTAGACATGGTGTTTGCAACTTTCCTATCCATTGGTCATGCTGGTTTATAAGGGGAGGAATATATAGGTGGTACACAACTTACAAGGAACGCAGTGGCTCAGCGGCTAAGACGCTGAGCTTGTCAATCAGAAGGTCGGCAGTTCGGCGGTTCGAATCCCTAGCACAGCATAACGAAGTGAGATCCTGTTACTTGTCCCAGCTTCTGACAACCTAGCAGTTCGAAAGCATGTGAAAAATGCAAGTAGAAAGATAGGGACCATCTTTGGTGGGAAGGGAACAGCGTTCCATGCGTCTTTGGCGTTGAGTCATGCCGGCCACATGACCACGGAGACGTCTTCGGATAGCGCTGGCTCTTCGGCTTTGAAACGGAGATGAGCACCGCCCCCTAGAGTCAGGAACGACTAGCACACATGTGCGGGGGAACCTTTACCTTACACGACTTACAACAATTCATTCAAGGTTACAACAGCACTGAAAAAAGTGACATGACAGTTCTTCATACTTATGACATATTGCAGCATCCCCATGGTTATGTGATCCAAATTCGGAAGTTTGGCAACTGACTCATATTTATTACGGTCGCAGTGTTGCAGGGTCATGCGATCCCCTTTATGCACTACCTGACTCTGTGGTTTCTTCCCCAAACTCCCAAAACTTTAACCTTAAACTGTCTACTGTTGACCTCACCCCATTCCTAAAAGGTCTGTAAGGGATTTGTGCATAAGCCCACCAGCGTGCCTACCGTCCCTGTCCTAATATTCCTTTTTACTTACTCTTTTCACGTATTCAAATTATGTTTATACTTTTACCTGTTATCTTATATATGCTTGACAAAATAAACTTATGGCTTATAATTTATGACTTATGTTTCTTTATCCAGCTAGGCAACAACTGCAGTGAGCGCGAAGAGACTGGGGTTCGTGCCCTGTTTATATATAGTAGTTTGCAGTGGTGGGGTTCGGACCGGTTCGGACCGGTTCGGACGATCCGGTAGTGGTGACGATATGACATCACCGAACCGGTTCTCTTTGTCCGGGAGCTGGGCCCTCCTGCCCGCCCCTGCTTATTCCTATCTTTTATTTCTTCTTTTTTAGCCCAGCTGATAAGTGCAGCAGAGTGGATTGCCACACCTCAGCTGGGCAGATTCGTAACGCGCTTGCGTGGGGCGCGTGCACGAAAAGAACCGGTAGTAAAGCCGGTTAGAACCCACCACTGGTAGTTTGCCTTGTCCTTGTGGGCAGGAGGGTTATTTTCTCCTTGGTAGTTCCTCCATTAAGGTATTGGTTTCCTCTTGACTGTTTGTTCTAGTGTTAATCCTGGAGTTAATCCCCGTTTATCTGCATGCTGTTTGTTGGCAAGCAGGAGGTGTTCTGATCTTTTTGTTTCCCTTGTAGCTTTTTTTTTTATTGCCTCTTTTGTTTGTATATGTTGTTTATGTGCCTTCTAGCACTGGAGAGGTTTACCTGGGAAGGAGAAATCAGCAAGCCAATAACCAAGTTCAGGGAGGACCAAGAACTCCACGGTTCAACCCTGAGTTAGAGAGACTGCCTTCTATTGAAAACCAGTCGAATTCCAGAATCCCACGAAGCACATGTCGGGTTTTAAAATGCAAGTATTTTCACTCCCGATCGCCTTAGACCTGCTAAGTCTTTTATTGAAAAGAAAGAAGACCGGAGAATAATAACCCTAGTATAGAGCAAGGATGTGCAATCTGCCACTGATGTCAAACAGTAGGAAAAACAGCGTAGACGAGGGTGGCTAAACTTGGAAGGGGAATTCTGGGAGTTGGAAGTCCACAAGTTCTTAAAAGTTTCCAAAGTTGGGCATCCCTGCTCTAGAGAGTTTTTGCGTCTATCAATATTTATGTCCAGGACAAATGTCCTGTGAGTGACCCACATTTTTAAAAAAATATATCTATTATGGTTTACATATAAATATATTGAATACAGTGTAATTGTCCTGGAGTTCCACTTGCCGTGAAATAAAGGTAAAAACAAAATAACATATATACTATTTTAAACAGTGCTAGTGTTGTACAGTAATTTCTGACCTTCATATTCTAGTACGTCAACTTATCTATCATTCTAATACCTACCGGAACATTTCCAAGTTCACCTAACCTGATTCTTTTGCATTCCAACTTCTACCTCGTGTTTCTAACCATTGATAGAAACTATCCCATGTAGCACAGTATTCTGTATCTCCTTTCTCTTTTATTTTTAGCATTCATCTGTCCATTTCCGCACAGACCAGTATCTTCCTTATCGTCTCCTCCTCTGAAGGGGTGTTTTCGCACTTCCACTGCTGCGCAGACACAATTCTTGCTGCGGTCAAGAGGTGTAATATTAGGTATATTCAGTGGTGGGCTTCAAAAATTTTTACTACCGGTTCTGTGGGCGTGGCTTGGTGGGCGTGGCAAGGGAAGGATACTGTAAAATCTCCATTCCCACCCCACTTCAGGGGAAGGCTACTGCAAAATCCCCATTTCCTCCCGATCAGCTGGGACTCAGGAGGCAGAGAATAGATGGGGGCGGGGCCAGTCAGAGGTGGTATTTACCGGTTCTCCGAATTACTCAAAATTTCCGCTACCGGTTCTCCAGAACTGGTCAGAACCTACTGAAACCCACCTCTGGGTGTATTGTCCCTTTATCATAACTATCTGATATAATACTTAGTAAAAAATAATTCTGGCTTAAACTCTATATGTTGTCTGGTCATTTTTTCTAACCACATATGCATTTGTATCCAAAATTTCCTTACCTTTATACAGGTCCACCACATGTGGTATTATGTGCCAGGTATTTGTTCATATTTTCAACAGTTTGGGGACATATTGCTAAACATTTTGGCCAATCTTGCCGGGGGGGCAGATTGAATGACCCAGATTTTTGAATTAACACCAGGGAAGGAGGGAGATGCTCTATTTTCTCTTACGAGCTGCGAGATAACAAATTTTCTGTTCTAATCCCACTTAGATAATTATTTCCCTCTCTTATCCTGGCAGGCACCCAATAACTTGCTAGACACTTAATCATCATTAATATCTAACCTTCCCTTGCTGCCTGAGATTAGCAATTTCAAGCCTGGAGGTAGAGAGCCAGGTTGAAGGGGTATACAACTCCTTTGTGAGTCCGGTTCCATGGAATACCGTCCTCACTGCTCTGGGCTCACCACGGTTGAGTGAGAAAGGGCCCACTGATACTGCAAATGATTAATTGGGACAATTTTTAATAATTGTGTGTCTGTTTATCTCAGCCCTGGCACCTGCCTTAGTATACCTCCGGCTTTGGTACCTGTCCTGCAGATTCTAAATTAGCCAGAAACACAACAATGTCTGAAAACAGAGAAGACGCTAATGATCTTGATTTCTGAGTGACAAGCCTAATGGACTAGTCTGGGTGTCAGCAACCTGCGGCTCTGGAGCTGCATGTGGCTCTTTGGGCTCTCTGCTGTGGCTCTCTGTTGGGTGATCCCACCGCTGACTGGCCCCGCCCATCACCCTCCCAGTCACTCCTCGCCGGGCCTGAGAAGGTAAGGGTGACGGTGGGGGATGGAGAAGTGGCCAGGGCAAAGACAGAGAGATACAGAGAGAGAGGGAGAGAGAGAGACAGACATAGAGAGATACAGAGAGAGAGGGAGAGAAGCAGACAGACATAGAGAGATACAGAGAGAGAGGGAGCAAGAGTGGGGAGGGGGAAGAGAGAGGGGGGTGGAGATGTCAAAAGGGTTTTGTGGTTCCCGGTGTTTTTTAACAACCGGTTCTCTGCCCTAATGACCAGCTGGGTAGGCGTGGCTGGGGGAGGTCATGTGACTGGTGGAAGTGAGTGATGTCAAGTTGGCCATGTCCACCCAGGTTTTGTGGCTCCCGGTGTTTTCTTTTCTGTGAGAAACGGGTCCAAATGGCTCTTTGAGTGTTTAAGGTTGCCGACCCCTGGACTAGTCACCATGGCTAATGATTAGGGGATCTGAGAATTGTTCGTCAACCAGGATTGGGATGCTATGAATTCCCAACACTTGGAAACTGCTGCAATCAGTATTTTGAACTGCACTTAGAAATATACCGGCATTCAATAGGTGGGAATAGCGCAACCGGCCAGTAACACATGGATCACTGCATTCTGAACCCTTTGAAGTTTGCAGATTTTTCTCAAGGGGAGTTCCATAGTGAGATATTAGCTCCCAGCAGTCTTGAGCTGGGCAAGTGATAAATATTAATATAATATTTATATTATATATAATATAACGGGATCGTGCACGACTCCTTTGCGAACCGGTAGTAAAGGTAAGTAGAACCCACCCCTTTCTTAGGCAAAACCTTCCATTGACAGGAAATCTGCATTTTCCAAAAAAAAAATAAATCAAATATTTGCTAACCTTATACTAAGCAGGGCATTTTCATTGTGTCTCACTGTTTCTCAGAACTTAAAAAGAGGGGAAAAAAATCCTTCCTTTTTTCTTGAAAGCAAAGGGATTCCCCCCCCCCCCCATCTGAGTTTAGATGTTACCTTCTCAGCCTCGGAAATTTCGTTCCTCTTAATGAGATTCTTTTAACTGCCTTTAAATTCTCACTGATGTTTGGCTGTGTGGAACTCCTCAGATCTCCTTTGAAATGGAGTGGTAAATCAACTCACACCTCGGGGCCCTGCCAAATAATCAGAAGCGTCAATTCGTTTTATTTATTCTTATTTAATTTTCATTAAATTTATATGACTGCGCCTACCTCACAAAGAAGCGACTCGGGAAGTCTACGATTAGACTGGAAAAGATCATGCTTGCCCACTCCAGTGTTTTGAGTCAATCCAGAAGGATATAGAATAACAGAATAACAGAGTTGGAAGGGACCTTAGAGGTCTTCTAGTCCAATCCTCCACACAAGCAGGAAACCCCATACCATTTCAGACAAATGGTTCTCCAATCTCTTCTCAAAAACCTGTGTTGGGGCATCCTCAGCTTCTGGAGGCAAGCTGTTCCACTGGTTAATTGTTCTCACTGTCAGGAGATTTCTTCTTAGTTCTAGATTGCTTCTCTCCTTGACGAATTTCCATTCATTGCTTCTTGTTCTACATTCTGATGATTTGGAAACTAGGTTGACCCTCTATTCTTTATGGCTTAGATATTGGAAGGCGGCTATCATGTCACCTTTTGTTTCCCCCAAAATAAGACATCTCCTGATAATAAGCCCAATTGGGCTTTTGAGCACATGGCAATAAGGCCAAGCTCTTATTTCAAGGTTCAAAAAATATATATAAGACGGGGTCTTATTTTTGGGGAAACACAGTAGATGTACCCAATTCCTGTAACTGTGGTTTGTATGTCTTAGCCCCCAGCCCCCTACCACCTTCTATGGCCATCAAGGTCAAGTGGAGGTCAAGATGGATGCACCCCTATGCTACTCTCACCAGAGACCAATCCCATTTCTGTCCCATACAAGATCTGATTCCTGATTGAAAGAAATCCAGATAATCCACTTCATTCAGGGTCCCCTGAAGCTGTAGAGCAACCTACCTTCTCAACCACCTGTCCCCAAAAAGGGAAGGTTAGATGCTAGACAAAAATTGTCCAGTATAGTAAGGTTCAGTCAGTGATGTCTTCCTGGAGACCGTCTCCCAGGCTTCCTTCATTCAAAGAATTCACCGCAGCTAGAACCCGCTCACACAACATTCTCCAAGTTGCTTTAACAAGCTAGGAGGGACATGGATCTTAGATGGGTGGGCTTCAACTCCCAGAATTCCCCCAGCCAGTCTGCATGGGAATCCTGGGAGTTGAAGTCCACACCATCAGAAGGTTGACAATGGATGGTCTTTTTTCTTCCCTTCCTAAGAGGTCAGGATTTGTTTTTTTCCTTTCTTCTGATTATGACAATCTACAAATATCTTGGTTTTTTAAAAATCTTAAATTGACCTTGGAGGATCCAAGGATCCAAAGGATCCAAAATTGACCTTGTAACGCTGAGTCGAGTTCACATCGTGAGGACCCTGTCCACTTCCTCATTCCAGGAAATACAACTCTGGACTTTCCAGCTGCTGCCACAAAAGGTCAAAGTAGGTGGCAACTGATCTGCCTCTTGACGTTTTGTCCCACCCCATCTTCTCATGGGGCTTCCTGTGCTCTCCTTCTCTCCACGTGTTCTCCAGGAGAAGCCTTTGCGATCAACGGAGATCAGGCACACACTGCCCTTTGTTGACGATTCCACAATGAAAACTGAGGCATTCAGTTATGTGCTGAGTCACGATACGTATAAAAGGACATTGTGTCTTTTAGGAGATCAGAGTCCCCCGTCTTCTGAAAAAAAATCCAATGTGCAACTTCCTTCTTTCATCATGTTATTCTACAGGGAGCAAAACAAACAAACAAACTTAACAGGATATAATTGACTATAAAAAAAGAAAGAATCCAGAGGAATTTGCTCATTACTTTTCTCCAGCAGCCTCTGTTAGACAGGCCATCCTGTGGTCTCTTGAGCCACGCATTTAATTTATGATGACCATAGTGTGGTCATCAGCAACTGACCACATCTGGGTCACAAGCCCTTACTGGCAACCCACCCCACTTGCTCTGTGATGTCATCAAAACTCAGGGTTTCTGAAAGACAACGGGAGATGCAGGAGTCCTCTGGCTCTACAGTCATGGCCTGTGGTCACCGATGGATGGTCTCTTTTCTTCCCTTCCTAAGAGGTCAGGATTTGTTTTTTTTCCTTTCTTCTGATTATGGCAATCTACAAATATCTTGGTTTTTTAAAAATCTTCACAAGGATCCAAAATTGACCTTGTAACGAGACCTGGTTTCTGGCTCTGCTATAAATCATCATTCTTGGTGTTGGTACCAACATTCTTCTTGACTGTTGACTCTGTTGCAAGCAGGTTCGACAAGTTATTCAAAGAATGGGGTCTAAAGCCACCTCCCTAAGAATATTTTCCACTACTATTAACCATCCAAGCCCACCTTCCTCGTCGTTGTACTGACCACAGCAGTGATCGTGTGACCGTCCCTTGAAAGAAGATAGTGGGTGATGACAGTGGGCAGGAGAAGGCATTGTAAGGTCCCTGAAGTTTCTCCGAGCCACTGAGATGCCAAAGAGTGTATGACTCGAGATGAGGCTTGCAAAAAGAAGCAGATTTTAGTTTTAGCCAAAACAAAATACTGGGTGAAATCAGGGTTTTTTGACAGGTTCTGGAGAACTGGTAGCGGAAATTTTGAGTAGTTCAGAGAACCGGCAAATACCACCTCTGGCTGGCCCCAGAGTGCGGTGGGAATGGAGATTTTGCAATATCCTTTCCCCTAGGAGTGGGGTGGGAATGGAGATTTTGCAGTATCCTCCCACTGCCATGCCCACCAAGCCACACCA
The DNA here is from genome assembly GCA_012654045.1 of Ptyas mucosa. Lineage (NCBI taxonomy): Eukaryota > Metazoa > Chordata > Lepidosauria > Squamata > Colubridae > Ptyas > Ptyas mucosa. The sequence goes on along the minus strand of WNWU01000046.1, from coordinate 3,066,621 downwards.
CGCCTACCAAGCCATGCCCACAGAACTGGTAGTAAAAAAAATTGAATTCCACCACTGGGTGAAACTATATCCAGAAAATACAGACACAATGCATGTAAGGAGTAGTCACACCTTGGACAAAGTATGGCGTCCTTTTATACCAATTCTGGCCCCCTGGGCAGTGGTGGGTTTCAAAAAATTTTACTACTGGTTCTGGGGGTGTGGCTTGGTGGGCGTGGCAGGGGAAGGATACTGTAAAATCGCCATTCCCTCCCGATCAGCTGGGACTCGGGAGGCAAAGAATAAATGGAGGCGGGGCCAGTCAGAGATGGTATTTACCAGTTCTCTGAACTACTCAAAATTTCCGCTACCGGTTCTCCAGAACTGGTCAGAGCCTGCTGAAACCCACCTCTGCCCCTGGCCCATGCCTTCCTTGTGACCCTGCATTGGCCGTGCAGCAAGGAACAGTGGGGCTGAGTGCTTAGCAACACAGGTATTTGCCCGATGTAATCCTGCCAAACCATGACATACCCTGTACCAGGCACCGAGTTGTACACAAAAACAAGATAACAGGAGTTAGGTCAAATGGGAGAAGCAAATGGCAGAGGCAATTCTAATTCTTACAGGGGCAAAGCAATTCTTACAGAAGCGAAATAGCAAGTTATTATTATGTCCCAGCAATTCTACCCCTTCTCCTATTATTACGTCCCTTCAGCATCTATTTCTGATAATGCTCTTCCTTGGCAAAGGCAGCGAATGCTCTTTTTTTTTTTTTTGATATTAAATTGTAAGCACCGGGTTACGACTTCTGGTTTGCCCTGCAACATCACGGGAGTCTGGTTTGATAAAACGGCAACTCTAATGAATGGGATTAAGTGCCGTTTTTATGGAATCGTGTTCTTGTGTTTTTTTTTGTGTTTTTTATATGGCTTTTCGCTAACTCAATAAGCTGGATGGAATGATTGCTTTGTGGTGTTTTTTTAAACAAACAAACAAACAAAGTATGCTGTTTATTAAGACGTCTTAAACGGATTGTTCTTAAACGGACTGCAAAGAAGCACTTTGGAACGTAATCTTAAATTGGAAACGTGGAAAAAATGGTGATGGAAAAATTGGAAATTGGAAAAATGGTGATGGATGCAGCCGTGCGTCTGGTTGATCCTTGACATTGTAAAGTTAATGATACTTTAAACAAACCTAGTTCATTTTTTTTGCTAGCCAGATAGCCCAAAGTTAATATCTGGAACTGATTTACTGCCAGATACCAGAACCAAAGCTATTTTAACACTTTCATAATGTCTAAAATGAACTGCCACATTAGATAGAAAAGACTGCCGTATAATTATAGATATATTAGATTTTTCTGATCCCTTTTGGCTATATCGTTCATTGTGTGCAAATGAGGAGGAACAGCTCAGCTGCCTTCACATACAGTTATAATAATGTTATTATAGTAATAATAACAGTTATATAAGCCACTGTTAGGATTACCATGGTTTGCTGAATGTAACCCAATGTAACCCTGCCAAACCCCGCAGCAGGCACCAAGATAACAGGAGTCTACACATCATTATACAGGTAGTCCTCAACTTACAACAGCTCATTCGGTGACCGTTCAAAGTTACAATGGTATTGGGGGGAAAAGTGACTTATGACCATTTTTCACACTTATGACCATTGCGGCATCCCTACGGTCACGTGATCGAAATTCAGATGCTTGGCAACTTGTACATATTTATGATGGCTGCAGTGTCCCAGGTCACGGGATCACCTTTTGCGACGTTCCAACAAGCAAAATCAACGGGGAAGCCAGATTCACTTAACAACCGTGTGTCTAAGTTAACAACTGCAATGAATTCACTTAACAACTGTAGCAAGAAAGATCGTAAAATGGGGCAAAACCCACTTAACAATTGTCTCAGTAGATTACAGACGTTTTGTGCTCAGTTATGGTCGTAATTCAAAGACTACCTGTATTAGATTTTCTGTTCCCTTTTGGTTATATTGTCCATTGTGTATGAATGAGCAGCAGCCGGCTTCATATGCAGCAATAAACCATGGTTAGGGTTACCATGGTTTGCTGAATAAGCCCGATTCACACATAATTTATACAACAGCACCATAATGCTTCGTGTAATCCTTGGTAGTATTTGGGGAGACTGACTTTGAAAAACTGAAATTACAGTATGGCAAGAAATAGCTACGGCATATTCTATATCAGTTTGATGCAACAGTTAAAGAAACCAGGCTAGAAACTGGGAGATCCTGAGTTCTAGTTCTTTGAACCCAAAGCCAGAGGAGTGACTTTGGGCCGGTCACCTCCTCTCAGCCCTAGGAAGGAGGCAATGGCAAATCACTTGCCAAGAAAACTGCAGGGACTTGTCTATGCCGTTATTAGGAGTCAAGATTATCTGGAAGGCATGCATAAACACACAAACACAGACACGAATCTACATATATTTAGATTTTTATCTTCATAGATAACACACATACCAACAGCCATATATATATATGCTTTCGGATTCTACCCTGGTTTTTAAACATGCTTTTGATCCTTTGTCTAGCTGTGCTGTATTTTTGATGTGAAATGATCAAAGGCAGAGAAACTTTGCTAAATTAAAAAAAAAACACCACAAATGGGGTGGCTGGGAGAGACGCCAAGAGGAATACGGGAGGAGCCTGCATTATTTTTCAGGTGCTTGGCTCAATCGGGAAGAGATTCTTATATTTTGCTTTCAGTCGGGTGGACAGTTTTCTCCCATCTCACTCTTTTTCAAACTTGGCAACTTTTAAGATGCGTAGACTTTGACCTCTAAAATTCCCCACCCAAGGCAGAATCTAGACAGTTGAGTCAACTTGTTCTTAAAGATCCGGTCTCAAACAGCTTCACATTTTAACAGAATACCATATGTACTTCCTCGTATGACAAACGGTGGGGCAGATGCTTCTTGAACCAAAGCAAAAAGTGAGCATTCTTGGACAAAGCTCTGAAATGTTTAGTGAACCTGATAAATCTATCTATTTATCTATCTATCTCTATCTATCTCTATCTCTCTCTATCTCTCTCTCTATCTCTCCCTCTCTCTCTATCTTTATCATCTATCATCTCATCTATCTATCAAGCTATCTCTATCTATCTA
>WNWU01000046.1:3041645-3056079 GCA_012654045.1 Ptyas mucosa | reverse complement strand
CTATCTATCTATCTATCTATCTATCTATCTATCTATCTAATCTATCTATCCTAGCTATCTATCTATCATCTATCTATCATCTAATTTGCTTGCTGCCCAAATAGAATAACAGAGTCGGAAGGGACCTTGGAGGTCTTCTAGTCCAACCCCTTGCTTAGGCAGGAAACCTTATACCACTTCAGACAAATGGTTGTCCAACATTTTCTTAAAAACCTCCAGTGTTGGAGCATTCATAACTTCAGGAGGCAAGTAGTTCCACTGATTAATGGTTCTCAATGTCAGGAAATTCCTCCTTTGTTTTAGGTTGCTTCTCTCCTTGATTAGTTTCCACCCGTTGCTTCTTGTCCTACCTTCAGGTGCTTTGGAGAATAGCTTGACTCCCTCTTCTTTGTGGCAGCCCCTGAGATATTGGAAGACGGCTATCATGTCTCCCCTAGTCCTTCTTCTCATTAAACTAGACATACCCAGTTCCTGCAACCGTTCTCCATAGATTTTAGCCTCCAGTCCCCTAATCATCTTTGTGGCTCTTCTCTGCACTCTTTCTAGAGTCCCCACATCTTTTTTTTATATAGTGGCAACCACACTGGAATGCAATATTCCAAGTGTGGCCTTACCATGGCATTATAAAATGGTATTAACACTTCACGTTATCTCGAAGCTTCGAAGCAATTCCGGGCATCTTACAAGACTAAAAGCAATAAAACCAAAAAATGGTTCTAAAAGCAATAAAAATAAATTACTGATTGATTAATTTAAAAGCTGATCAAGGGTGTTTTCCACCTTCATGGGTCACTGCCTTGTCATGGCGAAGTTGCTTGTGCAATTCAAAGACGTCAGAGCTAAGCCGTGCAGGGCCACCCAAGACGGACAGGTCACAGTGGAGAGTTCTGACAAAATGTGGTCCATTAGAGTAGAAAATGGCAGTTCCGTATCCTTGACCAAAAGGCCTTTTTTTAAAAAAAAAAAAATGCTGTTTTGCTTGACCTTGAATTCGGCTTCATTTGGATTAAAGGGTCAAATCTGTAAGATCTATGCGAAGAGAACATTCAGCAGGATAAATAAAGAGGGATATTATTAAGAAGTAAACAGTCCTGAATTATCTCCAGCAAAACATCCCGGATTTCAGTTTCGTCTGCAGCTTTTCCTGGGCTGCGCTGAACGTCAAAGCAACTTTAAAAGCATGAATTCTTGAATTATATTAGCTTGCCGGTAGGTTAGATTGAGATCCTGTCTTCGGTTAGCACGATCTGCAGCAGGAGTCAAAATTTGCACGCTCAGGGCTGCCATTTTGTAAATTTAGAGCGTCCCCATCATCTTTTCCCCCCCACAATAACTTGGGAAGTTGGTTGGGCTAAGAGGGTGTGATTGGCTCAGAGTCACCCATGAAGTTTCTAAAAGTGAAGATAATCCAAATCGGGGTCTCCCTGATGTCACTCCAACACCAATCACTCTGAGCCCATCCTTGTGCAACATTCAAAGTAGAACTGCCTAAGCTTTTAGTGTCAAGCCAGACCAGGAAAAAATGTGGTTTTAGACTAGCCAGCTTCTCCCAACCTCAATTCTCAGTTTTTAAATTTGGGGACAGAGATGCTTCTCTTTAGGGTTGTTGCAAAGGAAATAATAGGATAAATTCTGTTCGTCTGCGCTGCTGATTAATTTAAAAAAAGAGAGAACCTGTGGCCAGAGAGCTGTTTGAGATTTTTGTTTATTTTATTTTATTTTTTATTTTATTTCCAATTTCTATACTGCCCTTCTCCCTGAGGACTCAGGGCGGTGTACAGCCAGAAATAAAAACATGAAATATAAATATTAAGACAATTAAAATATATATAAATTTGGCTACAAAATTTAAAATTCACAAACCAATTAAAATATTTAAAATATTTAAAATTTCTTCTTAAGCCAGCCCGGCTTGTTGGAAAAAATGTGTTTTTAGGGCACGGCGGAAGGCACTGAGATCATGAATTCTCCTAATCTCCGGGGGCAACTAATTCCAGAGAGTGGGTGCCCCCACAGAGAAGGCTCTCCCCCTGGGGGTCACCAGCCTACATTGTTTGGCTGATGGCACCCTGAGAAGGCCCTCTCTGTGGGAGCGCACAGGTCGATGGGAGGTCGTCGGTGACAGCAGGCGGTCTCGGAGATAACTAGGCCCTATGCCATGGAGCGCTTTAAAGGTGATCACCAACACCTTGAAGCGCACCCGGAAGACCACTGGAAGCCAGTGCAGCTCGCGCAGGAGCGGTGTTATGTGGGAGCGCCTTGTTGCACTATCTTCTTGCTAATCTGTTAGCTGGTAGCAAGAGGTGCATTGAGTGATTGATTGATTGATTGATTGATTATGTGCCATCAAGTCAGTGTTAACTCTTAGCCCCTACATACAGCTAGTCCTCGATTTACAACCAGAGTTGGCACCAGAATTATCAGTTGTTAAGTGAGTCATAGCCTATTTTATGACGGTTTTGCCACAAATCACTCTTCGTTCTTTAGTGAATCGTACTCTCATTAAACTAACCCAACTTACCCGATTGACTTTGTCTGCCTCAAGTGGTTGGGAAGGTCGCAAATCCTGGGAGTTGAAGTCCGCAAGTCTTAAAGCTGCCAAGTTTGAAGACCTCTGGCCTACAAGATCCCTTCCAACTCTGTTGTTCTATTTCTGGGTTGAGCTTGTGTGGGTGAACAGTAAAGAGCAAGACCCCAAATTGGGGAAAGGGAAGAGACATGTAATTAGGAATCTTGATCTGCAGGTGGGAGGGAAATGGTTTGGGGGGGGTGTTTCCTCCAAATTTAAAAAAATGACACAGGGAGAAGAAAAAAGATTATGGGGGAGGAAATTAATCCTCTCTTTCCAACTTTCTAATCCAGGGGTCTCCACCATCCGTCTGACTGAGCAGGAGGGCCCTATCCTTGAGGGCAACAATGTGACTTTGGAATGCCTGGTCAGTTATGGGGACAATGTGTCGGACTTCACCTTCCAAAAATACAGCAAGGTAAGTTAATCAAGGAATTTGCTTTGCCCGTGGCCTGCCTCTAACAAGCAGGCCTCCGTTGATACCATAGAATAAGAATTATTAGAATTAGGGATAGGATGGGATAGGATAGGATAGGATAGGATAGGATAGGATAGGATAGGACAGGACAGGACAGGACAGGACAGGACAGGACAGGACAGGACAGGAAAGGACAGGACAGGACAACGGAATGGAACGGAGCGGAACGGAAAAAATAGAACAGAATAGAATAGAACAAAACAAAATAGAATAGAACAAAACAGAACAGAATAACGGAACGGAACAGAATGGAATGGAACAGAAAAAATAGAACAAAACAAAATAGAATAGAAAAAAAACAGAACAGAACAACGGAACGGAATGGAACAGAATAAAACAGAACAGAATAGAACAGAACAAAACAAAATAGAATAGAACAGAACAGAAAATAGAATAGAATAGAACAGAACAAAACAAAACAAAACAAAACAATAGAAAATAGAATGGAACAGAACAGAATAGAATACAGTACTTTATTTGGCCAAGTGTGATTAGACACACGAGGAATTTTGTCTTTGGTGCAGAAGCTCTCAATGTACATGCAAATCGACAGAGTAATAATAATCATAAGACGATACCAATAAGATTTAGCTTATTAGTGTCCAACCTTGGCAACTTTAAGCCTTGTGGACTTCAACTCCCAGAATTCCCCAGCCACAAACATTGAGTTGTTGCCAGTTAAGGCTCCCGATCAACCGTGATCTTTCTCCCATCTCCAGTGGCTCCGTTCTTGGATCTCTTTGGATCAATCTCACGACTTGCGTTGCTGGTTTTACGATGTCGCCGTGAGCCACGACAACGGGCGCCTCCTGCTGACCATCAGCGACATCCAATCTTGGCACGCCGGACCCTACCGCTGTGCCAGCCTGAATGCCACCGACAACACCACCGTCTCGGATGAACTGGACTTGCAGATGGAGTGTACGTGGGGGTTTGGATTCCCCCTCTAGCCACCAGAGGGCAGTAGATAAACAGGAGATGAGGACTAGGAGATTGCGTTACCCTTTCTAAAAGTCTAGGCTCCTGCAGTTCATACTCCGCATATCCTTGGGATCTGCAGTAGGGTGTTTAGCTGAAGAAGACCGAGAATGGAAAGAGAGGGATTTGAAATGCCAATAAAAAGCACATTTATGAGCGGTGGGGAAAAAATATTCTCCTAGGCACAGTTGATTCTCAACCAGCACGGTGCTATTAACAGGACAGATTTAGAAGCACAAGCAACGGATGTGAAGCCACGCTGGTTCTTTACAGAATGATATATGTAGGCGGGAGAGTGGGGGGGGGGGGGATAGATGGAAAACTGCTTCTGAGCCCCCAGCAACGGAGACCCTGAACCCCGCCAGGCTGGCGTTCCGAATTAAGAAGGGGCGGGGATGATGGGAAAGGAGGAGGGCTGACTTTCGGTGTCTTCTCCCCCTTCCTCAGATCTGCACAAAGTCTTCATCAGCCAATCCAACTCCTGGTGTGGTACGGTAGGAGACTCCATGACGGTCCTTGAAGGCGACAGCCTGCAACTTCAGTGTTCAGCGGACGCCTCCCAGGCACCACTCTACGAGTGGATTCGACAGGTAAGGGAGCCGGAACAAGACTTCAGAATGGAGCAGGATAACAGAGTTGGAAGGGACCTTGGAGGTCTTCTAGTCCAACCCTCTGCTCAGGCAGGATATTGTGTACGCCATTCCAGACCAATAGCTGTCCAATCTCTTAAAAACCTCCAGTGTTCAAAAACAACTTCTGGAGGCAAGTTGTTCCAACGGTTAACGGTTCTCGTTGTCAGGAAATTTCTCCTCGTTTCTAGGTTGGTTCTTTCCTTGATTGGTTTTCATCCATTGCTTCTTGTCCTGCCTTCAGATGCTTTGGACAATAGCCAAAAGTTGTGGGAGAGAAGTTTCTTAAACATGGTTCTTCTGCTCCAGGTCTTTTCGTGGTCAAACTTTCCCAAATCATCCCAAAGGTGCTTTTCTGGTTGTTGTTGTTTTCTTGAAAACCTTTTGCTTCTCATCCAAGAGGTTTCTTCCATTCTGGCTAAATGTCGGAGAATGAAGGACTTATATTCTTTGCAGGTGGGTCGTTAGCTTTCTTTTTTCCCCACCATTCAGCCAGAATGGAAGAAGCTTCTTGGGTGAGAAGTGACTTCAAGTGAGCGTTTTCAAGGGGGAAAAAACCGTAGAACTGTGAGGGTGAACCTATGGCACGCGTGCCCAAGGTGGCACACAGAGCCCTCTCTGGGCATGTGCGCCAGCCAGCTGGTCTTTGCAGGTGCTGGAGCACCAGAAAACGCCCTGAAAAATGGCCAAAAACAGCCTGAAATATGCCTGAAAACAGCCTGTTTTTTGGCCACTTTCAGGCGTTTTTCATGGCATTTTCAAGCTGTTTTTTGGGGCATTTTCAGGTCATTTTTTGGGCTGTTTCTGGCCTGAAAATGGCCCGAAAACAGCCTGAAAACGGCCAAAACCAGACAAACAACAGGCATGCGCACGCCAGCCAGCTGGTCTTTGGGTTTCCGATGCGCTGGCGTGCGAGAAGACCAGCTGGCTGGCACGCATGTGCATACGCATGCTAGAAACCCAAAGACCAGCTGGCTAGGTCACGCATGTACACCGGCCAGCTGGTCTTTGGATTTCCAGCGCTCCGGCGCACGCACATGCCTGTACATGCACACACGTTCCAGTTTGGGCACTCGGTGCTAAAAAGGTTCGCCATCACTGCCCTAGAAACTCCAGTTGCCTTTTTAAAAGCACCTTTGAGACAACCATAACCTGGATAATTGAACATCTCCGTAGACACTTTCCCAAGTTGTCTTTTCAGGTGTCAGAAAGCTAGCAGAGTTTGTTAGCTTCATGATGTAGATCAAAAGCTTTCTCTTAACGGTTCTTTTTTTTTTTCTTCCCCTCCTATAAATAGGGAGATGACTGGATCCTGCCCTCAGGTTCCTTAACTCTCTCCAAGATAACCCAGGAGCAAGCCGGGACCTACACTTGCCAGGCCCACCATCCAACTTTGCCTCAGTTGACCAAGAGCAAATCAATCCGTTTGCTGGTGGAGAGCACCAAGCGCAGCTTCAGTTTCGGTGAGAAGCCCTGAATTTGGATGTCCAATATGAAGTCTGGCCACTTGGTATCTTCCATATTTGTTGGGAGAACTTCTGGGAAAAGAGTCCATCAGGTGTTGAGACCCTTGTTGAGCTCCATCATCTTTAACCAGGAACATCTGAGCTTCTCCACGCAGTAGTGACCCTTGGACCCAATCAAGCCCATTTCTCATTTCCTGCTGCCACAAACAACAATATTTACAGTCCAGCCTTGCATTCGATTACCTAGAAATTAAATCCTGCTGTTCAGTAGGAGTTACTTGCAGACAAAGTTTCTGTGGAGTTGAGATTCATAGGTGGCTTTCCACAAAAAAGAGGCCGCCAAAATGTTTTCAGCTAAGACTAGCTTGCTGTGTGGACATAACCATGGTGGTTTGTAAAACATAGTTCATATGGCCTGGTAAGTAGGCCATGAAGCCAACTTCTTGTGGTTTGCTCAAACTATGATTAAACAATGACTTAATATGATGTAGGAAATAGGTGGTTTGGTTTGGATCTAGATTTCATCAGCCAGGCCTCCTCATTCATCTTCTCGAAAGTTGAAAGGATCATAAAGCGTGTCCCCTCAGTAGGACTCTCTTTAGGACCAATTAAGGCTCCTCTCGTTGAGAGACGCAGTGGCTCAGTGTCTAAAACGCTGAGCTTGTCGATCTAAAGGTCGGCAGTTCAGTGGTTTGAATCCCTAGTGCTGCATAACGGGGTGATCTCCCATTACTTGTCCCAGCTTCTGACAACCTAGCTGTTCGAAAGCACGTAAAAAATGCAAGTAGAAAAACGGACCATCTTTGGTGGGAAGGTAACAGCGTTCGTGAGCCTTTGGTATTGAGTCATGCTGGCCACATGACCACGGAGACGTCTTCAGACAGTGCTCGCTCTTCGGCTTTGAAACAGAGATGAGCACTGCCCCCTAGAGCCGAAAGCAGTCGATACTGCTCCCGGGTATGACATGCCATACGCTAAGTAAATAAATAAACCTATTAGGTTTGCAGTAGTGATGAATATCTGTAGCTCGAATGTAGGATGAGGGTGAAGGTTCGTTCCCCAAGCTTGAGGGTTGGTTTCTGAACGTTTATAGTTACCAGGCTAGGTAACATCTTCAGTGGAAATTTAGGGGATGTCAGAACACTGACACCCCCTAAATCCAGGGGTGGGATTCAGCCGGCTCGGACCGGTTCGGGCAAATCGGATGCTAATTTAACATCTGATTCACCGACCCGGTAATTGTAAGGACTGGCTGGCCCTGCCCCTCCCCTCCCAGGAGTCTCCATGTGGCCTGTTTTGGATGCTAGGTAAGTGCAGGGCTCTGGGAGGGCGAAAAACAGGCCTCCTGGAAGTTCCCGGAGGGCCTTCGGAGCCCGGGGGAGGCCATTTTCACCCTCCCAGAGGCTCGAGAAAAACCTCCGGAGCCTGGGGAGGGCAAAAACGGCCCCCCTGTCATGGTGTAGGAGGCCGAGGAGGCCACGCCCACCCAGCAACCAGGCAGAGAACCCCTTGCTAAAATTTTTGAATCCCACCCCTGCCTAATTCTCCGCTAAAGATGTTACGTAGCCTGGTAACGAAACGTTCAGAAACCAACCCACAATCTCAGAGGAAGAACCTCCACCCTCAAACCTATTAGGATCCAGACACTCCACGTAGCGTGGCATGTCCTTTACGGGAGAAACCTAATGAAAACCACCCTCTGAAACCAGCCCTGCCTAATTTGAAGGTTTGCGGGTGCCACTCCTCTTTTAATAACAGCATAGCGACCGTCTCCCATCCCGTGGGCATGGCTGACTGCCTTTCTCTGCCCTCTGATGGTGGCAGATGGGTGGAGGGCACCGGGACCGGTTCCCATTTTTGTCGCTGACCCTTTGTCTTCTCCAGAGTCCGTGCTGTCCCTCAGCACCCCCATGCTGGCCCTGGCGGTGGCCCTACCAGCTGTGCTGTTGCTGCTCTTGATCTTGATCTTCGCCTTCCTCATTCCACGTCACCGGGCAGCTGTCCAGAAGAAAATGGCTTTGTGAGTGTCCGGTGGGATTTGGGGGCTGCGGTGGTCAGAAACGTGCCTGCTCTGGTCCCAGGCAGGGATTTGAACTTTTTTTTTTCCGGCACCCAAAATTTGGCTCATCCCACCCAAGGACATTAGCTACCATTCCTGTTAGTGCTAGTAAGGGGTCATCGCAAGTAGCGGAATGTAACCTATGGACTCACAGAAGCTGGAATTGGTCGTGATCATTTCTCCTTTAAGCAGAGCTTAAAGTTGATTCTGCAGGTGCAGAGAATTCAGTTCCAGCCAAAACATTGTTTTGTACAGGGGGTTTTATAGAATATATAGGATGGGGATGGAGATGGGGATGGGGATGGGGATGGGGATGGGGATGGGGATGGGATAGAATGGAATGGAATGGAATGGAATGGAATGGAACGGAACGGAACGGAACGGAACAGAACGGAATAGAACGGAATAGAACGGAATAGAAGGAATAGAACAGAATAGAACAGAACAGAACCTTGGAGGTCTTCTAGTCCAGCCCCCTATTCAAGCAGGAGAACCCATACCATTTCAGGTAAATGACTATCTAGCCTCTTCTTGAAAACCTCCAGCGATAAAGCACCCACAATTTCTGAAGGCCAGCTATTCCAATTGTCCTCCCTGTCAGGAAGTTTCTCCTTAATTCCAGGTTGCTTCTCTCCTTGATTAGTTTCCAACCCTTGTTTCTTATTGTGCCTTCTGGTGCTTTGGAGATTTTATTTTATTTTTTTAATTTGATTTATGTGCCGCCCTTCTCCGGAGACTCAGGGCAGCTTACAAGGCGTTAAGCAATAGCCTTCATACTTTTGTATATTTATACAAAGTCAGCTTAGTGCCCCCACAAACTGGGTCCTCATTTTACCTACCTTAGAAAGGATGGAAGGCTGAGTCAACCTTGAGCCTGGTGGGATTAGAACTTGCAGTAATTGCAGGCAGCTGAATCTTAATCAGTGCCTTAGTCTACTGCGCCACTCAGGCACAGTAGATTAAGTTGACCCTCCCCCCCTCTTCTTTTGTGGCAGCCCCTCAAATACCGGCATACTACTATCATGTCGCCCCTAATTCTTCTTTTCTTTAGACTAGCCCAGGGGTCAGCAACCTGCGGCTCTGGAGTCGCATGTGGCTCTTTCACCCCTCTGCTGCGGCTCCCTGTCACTGAAAATATGCGTCGAAACCCGCCAATGTGTGACACCTGCCGGCACACGATTTATTGAGCTTTTCAACCACTCGTAGGCCAACCATGGATAAATCCAAGAAAAGAAAAGTTTCAGAAGAAAACAGAACGTTTAATTCAACTACATAGGCTAGTTTTGTGGCCGCTCAAGAAATAGTCAGGCACGGGAAGGGTTTTGTGGCTCCTGGTGTTTTCTTTTCTGTGGGAAATGAGTCCAAATGGCTCTTTTGAGTGTTTAAGGTTGCAGACCCCTGGACTAGCCGGACCTCTTGCCTTGGGGCTTCCTACTGCTGAGTTTAACAGAGACTTGCTGAGCTACCTCTGGGAAGCGGGAATGCATAAACAAACACGGAGGAACCAGTAACATAGTTTGTCCCTGTTCCTCAGACCAGCCCAGGCCATGTGTTGCTCAGATTGTGTGTTTATGAATCAGTGGGGAGAAACGGTTAACGTTGATCTTTTCCTTCATAGGGAGGAATCTGGCCAGCGAACCCCCATTTACAAAGGCAGCCTCGATTCTGTGCCTTCCGTTGGGGGAGACACCCAGCCTCTGGTGATGTGAAGCAGTTACCACCGGTTAGTAAACTTGTACAGCGCGATCTCTTTCTTCTGAAATCCTGGGGAAGATCTCTTCATTCTTGATTTAAAGCCTGTTAGAGATTCTCAGTCATCCGGGTCACAGTTTGTCCCCAGGGTGCGTTTTTTTCAGGAGGCAACTGAACTTCCTTGGTTTTTTTTTCCCCTTTTGAAGACGTTTCGCTTCTCATCCGAGAAACTTCTTCAGCTGTGACAGGATAGTGGGGATATGGAAGGATTTATATTCAGGGGTGGGCTTCAAAAATTTTAGCGAGGGGTCCTATGCCCGGTTGCTGGGTGGACGTGGCCATGGTGGGCGTGGCCCAGGGGGTGACATCCAGCAGATAAATTATTATTTTTTTTTTTTAATTTGATTTATATGCCGCCCTTCTCCGGAGACTCAGGGCGGCTTACAATGCGCTAAGCAATAGCCTTCATACTTTTGTATATTTATACAAAGTCAGCTTATTGCCCCCACGAACTGGGTCCTCAATTTACCTACCTTAGAAAGGATGGAAGGCTGAGTCAACCTTGAGCCTTGGTGAGATTCGAACCTGCAATAATTGCAGGCAGCTGATGTTAATAACAGGGGTTTAGACCACTGTACTATCCAAGGCTGATTTGAATCCCACCAGTGTTTAAGATGCGTGAACTTCCAACTTCCAGAACCTCCACGCTGACTGGGGAATTCTGGGAGCTGAAGTCCACACACACATCTTAAAAGTTGTCAAATTTGGAAAAAACAAAAATATCCTTTGCAACAACTACCAGCTGCGTTAACTTTTTTTCCCCTCCCTTTTCAGTAGGATGAAATGAACGTTTTCAAGATCCAACTTTTCTTCCTGTATTGAATATGGACTGGCGGCAATATCTTTGGTGTACAGTAACTGGTTGTTTTTGTGTATATTTGGGGGAATTGTTATCTTGACTTTTTGGGGGGGATCTGTTTGGAAGAATTGAGGGGGGGGCAGCAGTGATATTGGGGTTCCTACGAATCTCTCCTTTCCAGCTACATTAGCTGCTCTTTGCTTGCCATTCTGTTACCCTTTCTATGCTAAAATACTATTGGGTTTTTTTTCCTGTGGCTCATTTGGCCAATATCTACCCTGACCAGCATTACTTCTTTCATGTTTGGACAGATGCTGACTCTTTAATATTTTTACTTTTTAACTTCGAGCCAATGATTGAAGAATAAGGCACTGGGATATTACACATTTTGTTTGTTGAAAATAAACAAACATCGGCTCTTTTTTTACAATCGTGCTTGTTCTCCAGCAGAAGAAAATTTGTAATAAAAGAGAGAAGCCTTATTTAAAAAAAAAAAACGAATCCTATCGAAGACAGGAAAACTCCGATTATGAAAGACAAAGTTGACATTCCATAACCAAGAGGAGGATCATACCCTCCAAAATGGATGGGGGAGTGGAAGGAAAGGCAGATTAACACTGTATCCACATCATGGTGTTTTGTTTTTTTTCTTGTTTGGGGTGTATTCTGCACCCCATCTCCTCAATTTCATTCATGGTCCTCGGTAAGTCTCTTTGCAAGAGACTGCAAATATATTCTCGCCTTTTCTGCAAAACGCAGCATTGGAAACACGGAGGGATATAAAACAATCGCTTACTATTTTAGGAACCTCGCAAAAGGTCTTCCCTCTCTTTGGCCTGTGGTTCAGTCCAACATCTGACTTGTTTGAGTTTTAAAATATACATACATACATACATACATACATACATACATATTTATTTCTCTTTAGCCAGGTTCTTCCTACGTAAACCAAGATTTTTATGCAGCCCTAGTTCAGTGAAATCACAATCCACTAGTTTCTAGGCTTTTTTTTTTCTGGCAGCCAGTAAACATTATATATAATGTTTGCTGGCTGCCAGAAAAAAAAAAGCCTAGAAACTAGTGGATTGTGATATAGATAGATAAATAGATGATAGATAGATAGATAGATAGATAGATAGATAGATAGATAGATAGATAGATAGAGATAGAGATAGATAGATAGATAGATAGATAGATAGATAGATAGATAGATAGATATTGTTCCCCTTTTAGACTCTTGCCGTGATCCAGAGTCGTCCTGCAGCTCCGCATGCATGACCCAGAGGGGTGTTTTTGCCAGAGCTTTGCGTTCAGTCTTAAGGTGATAACGCCTTGAATTTCAGCAGTGTTTTATTTTATGCTATTATTTGCATACAAGCGCATGCAGAGGAAGGGGAGGGCAGTTGGTGTACGGAGGACCCAGTATATATCATGCTGTCTCCGCACTATGCAGTTTAAATGTCCCCCCATCCGGCACTTCCTTTCATCAAAATAAAAAATAACAGAATCTTGCCACGATAGCGGTTCGGAGCGAGTGGCAACAGGGTTTCCCCCCCACCCTTTTATCACCCGCATTGTCTACGGCGCCCCAGGGGGCTATAAACCAGGCCGAGCCAAAGACAGCGCAGAGCGGTGTTTCCCTCAACTTCTACCGAAACCAATCATAAAAGGCCTCCGTTGGATATTCAGTCCTCGTAAAAAAACCCGCACCGTCTCTTCCATCTCTGGGTATGTCAAAAGCTGGGTCTCTCCATCATGCCAAATCAGCGGTACTCCCATTATCGGGGAGAACAAATCGGGCAATGGGGTGATTACGGTTAGGGGTTGTTTTGCATCTTCCCTAGAGGCACCCCTCTCTATGGCAAGGTATGGCACCTGGACTACCGTAAGCCCTAGTTATCCATAGAAGATCCAGGATAACTGAATTGCCTTTCAGAATTTATGTTGTTCTTTTTTAAAAAAAAAACGGGGGGGGAGCTATTGCTTGCTTTTCCGATATAGTTAAAACAAAATGAACTCCGGTTTTAAGAAGGGTCTTATCCCCAGGGAAGAGAGAACCTGTGAAAGTTAACATGGAATATAATAAGCAGAGTGGAGTCTTATACGCTGTTGCAGTGTTTCTCAATCCGAGCTACTTTAAAATAGGTGGACTTCAGCTCCCAGAATTCCCCAGCCATCACGTGTGAACTTCAACTCCCAGAATTTCCCAGCCATCACAGGCGCACTTCAACTCCCAGAATCCCCAGCCATCACAGGCGCACTTCAACTCCCAGAATCCCCAGCCATCTCAGGCGGACTTCAACTCCCAGAATTCCCCAGCGCGCGTGCACACACACACACACACACACACACACACACACACACGGACTTCAACTCCCAGCATTCTCCAGCCATCATGCATGGACCTGAACTCCCCAGCCAGCATTCTGGTAGTTGAAGTCCACACCTCTGAAAGTTGTTGAGCTGGAGAAATGTGGGTCTATTAGGGAGTTGATAACTGCCATGATATTTGGGCTGTAAAAAGAGAAACGGCCAGAGAAATCAACCGCGTTCTGACATAAGGTGATAACCCGGTTCGTAAAACATGTGAGGACAAGACAACATGTTGGATTTCCACAATGCTGAGTCATAAACTACCCAGTCTTCATTTAGCTTGTCCTAGGATATTGTGAAATTTACATTATCTGCCTTTATCAAGGCGCCTGTGCTTTGACAGCTCTATACTATCAGCAATGAAGCCAGTTAAGAGTGTGTGTGTGTGTGTGTTTTCTGCACCAGATTTGCATGTCATGCTTGTCATCTGGAAACGGAATGCAGCCGAATTCCTTTCCCCAACAAGGCATCCTTTCAGCTTTCAGGGGAGGGAGGTGGGCATGGTTTCAACAGCAAAGGAGCGATTGACAGCCTGGGTCAATTTTCTCTCGGATGTATAAAAAATTAGATCATAAAAGAGCCATGCATTTTGAGAGGCGGTGGTTACATCCCCAGATTCAGAGAAATGGGTGCGCCTCAAAATTACAAGTTCCTTGCCACCCGGGCTCACCTCCGCCCTCCACCTGGGTGTCCTCTCAAATCGTGAAGCTAGAATAGTAGCTGGCCAAAATGGCACTTAAGAATGGGTTGTACATGAGGCCATCCTGAGCAAATCCATCTGCCAGGCTTCCCTTCCTCGCCAGGGAAGAAGGCGTAGCCGAGGTCCCTCAGCTCCTCCTTCATTTCCCATCTTGTACTCTGGGTCTTTATTCAGCTTCCCAACAGGAATGAATACCCTAAGATTGAATATATATTTTTCAAAAATATATCCCCAACCAATCTTGCCCGGAGGCCACCAGGAAGAAAACTCACCGTCCACCCATCTGGTGTTTGGCCCAAATCACCCAGGCGGCTTTAATGCCTAAGGCAGGACTAGAACTCACCGTCTCCTGGTGATTGGCCCAAAGTCACCCATCCAGTTTTCATACCTAGACAGGGACTAGAACTCTCTGCCTCTTGGTGATTAGGCCAGACACCCAGCTAGCTTTCATGCCCGAAGCAGGACTAGAACTCACTGTCTCCTGGTGATTGGCCTAAAATCTCCAATCATCCCTAAGACTAGAACTTACCATCGCCCGGTGTTTGGCCCAAATTTAGTTTAGTTTAGTTTAGTTTAGTTTAGTTTAGTTTAGTTTAGTTTAGTTTAGTTTAGTTTAGTTTAGTTTAGTTTA
>WNWU01000046.1:3026650-3041635 GCA_012654045.1 Ptyas mucosa | reverse complement strand
TTAATTTAATTTAATTTAATTTAATTTAATTTAATTTAATTTAATTTATTATTTTTTATCATATTTCTATGCCACCCAATTCCCAAGGGACTCTGGGCGGCTTACAACAGAAATAATACAAACAGTGAACATAATTTTTTTTAAAAAAAAATTATAAAAGCATTTTAAAAACATTAAAAACACATACACACCATCCAAGTCACGCAGCCGGTTTTCATGTCTTAAGATGGGACTAGAATTCACTGTCTCCCAGTGATTGGCCCACCCAGCCACTTTTCATGCCTAACACAGACTAGAACTTACTATCTCCTGATCGTTAGCCTGAAGTCATCCAGCTGATTTTGATCCTGAAAGTGGAACTAGAACTCACAGTCCTGGTGCTTAGCCAAAAATCACCCAGTCGTCTTTCGTGCCTAAGGTGGGACTAGAACTCACCGTCTCTCGGTTTCTAGGCCAGGCCAAATTGGCATCTCATCTCCTGCCCTCCCTGATGCCAACCTTCCTCACTGCTTAATTTAATTCTTGTTTCAACCTCGCACTTTAATCCTGGATGACAAGAGGAAGAGCTCTACAATGCCTCTGCCACGGCCATGCCCACAAGCGTGGCACAAGTGAGCTGATGAGGATTCGTAGAGAAGAGGGCCCATGTTTAGATAGGAAAGCCGTCCGTACTCCACAATTTCATGTTGGAGGCTTCACCCCCCCACCCACCCCGAAAGGTTGGAGGTAGATTGGATTAGGCAAACCAATGAAGCCAAAGAGCAGAAGGCTGCAAAGATGCTTACCTGTTAATGAGCGAAATGAGATTCGTTAAGAACAATTTCCTCCTTAAGATGAGTTTTGCTGCCCCAGTGAGCAGACACCATCCATCTTGGCTCTGGCAGCTGCCATAATTTTTAGCATTAGGGACAGACGGGCCCATTGGTTTTGATTCAGAAAAGGGCAGGAGAGCAAAATGGGACCAGGAACCTGGGAAATCATTGCAAATCAAAAGGCCACTACAAGGGCAGGGAGGATGGATCCGTTTCTATCCTTCCGGCATTTATTTTTTTTAGTGATCATCTAAAATAACCATTTAGAAAAGCTGCTCTTCCTCTCCAATATGGTGTGTATAACAGTTTATAAAACTGAGATAAATTTACTGGCAAGCAGCAAAAATAGGAACCCACAGTCTGTGAATCCCAGATGAGAACTAAGGATGCGGAGTCCAGGTGGTGCAGTGGTTAAATGCAGTATTGCAGGCTAATTCTGCTCACTGCCAGCAGTTCGACCCTGACCGGTTCAAGGTTGGCTCAGCTTTCCATCCTTCCAAGGTGGGTAAAATGAGGACCCAGATTGTTGGGGGCAAAGATGCTGACTCTGTAAACCGCTTAGAAAGGGCTGTAAAAGCACTGTGAAGCAGCATATAAGTCTTAATTGCTATTGCTACTGCAGCATTCCCTGACACGATGCCTTCTAGATTGCTTGGACTACAGTTCCCATCTGCGGGTGGGCTATCGGCATTGACTGGGACTAATGAAAGTTGGAAGGGAAAAAACTTACAAGGAATATCACTTGGGAAAGTTAGATAAGATTTTTTTTTTAATCAAGATGGTTGAAAACTGGGAGTTGGGTACATAAAATTCTATTAAAGAAGAACGTGAGGTTGAGAAGAGATTGAACAGCTATTTGTCCAAATTGGTACAGGGTCTCCAGCTTTGGGAGAGAGTTCGACTGGAAGACTTCCAAGATTCCTTCCAACTCAGTTATTCTGTAATTCTGTAATGTGTGTAGTAGATTCACTGGAAATTATGATGTTCATGGGATACTACCGTGTTTCCTCAAAAATACGACCTACTCCGAAAGTAAGTCCTAGCTTGATTTTCACATGTGTGCCCAATATACCGTATTTTTTGGCATATAAGACGCACCTTAGTTTTTGGGGAGGAAAATAAGAAAAAACCTGATTGGTAGGTGGATCGGCCTCCCCAATATACCCAATCAGCTGTTCCCAGAGGTGAATTTTAGCAACAGGTTCCTTGGTTGTGAACTCTGTGCCTTGCTTTTTTTTTTCTGCCTCTGAAACTTCTGAAACTCTAATTTCAGAAAAAAAAAATTCCTGCCTCTGAAAGCCTCCAAAACAGAGCTTTAGAAAAAAAGCCTCTGAAGCTCTAGTTTGGGGGCTTCTTTTCTGAAGCTTTGTTTCTGATGCTTTTTTCAGCCTCTGAAACCTTCGTTTGAGAAGCTGGGTGGGGATATATTCGGAGTATAAAACGCACCCAGATTTTCAGCTTCTTTTTTGGGAGAAAAAGGTGTGTCTTATACTCCAAAAAATACAGTAAGCCCTACCCCTCAAAATAAGCCCTAATTAAGCCCCCACCCACTCCAGGGTGCATGGGTAAAATTTAAGCTAGGATGAGGATGGAGGGATGGAGCTGCCCTATTACTTACCTTCAGACAGTTGCAGCCAGGCCTCGGACACCCCAACATCTGCCTTGCTGGCCCACTTCTTCTGCAGCCAACAAGGCTGGCAAAGCTTTCCTGAAGGCCTCTACAGCTGATAACAGACTGTTATCAGCTGCAGAGGTCTTCTGTAGAAGAAATGGGTGTAAGGCCTCTGACAGCGAAAAGGAGGCTGGGGGTGATGCACGCAAGTCAGGTGAGTCAGTGGACAGCATCTCCCCCCAAAATAAGACCTGGTGCCTTTTTTGGTGGAAAAAAAATATATAAGACAGGTCTTACTTTCAGGGAAACATGGTAGTTGGAAGGGCCCAGACTTATCTAGAGTGAAAATCAAGAGGAAAGTTGTGATGATGATATAATCCAAAAAACGGACATTCAGCCAAAGACGTTTGAGGCCAATTCTGGTGGGGAAACGATAGTTGCAACATCAGTGAAGCATGCTGCATGGTTGGACAGGTTCTGCCGCTTTGTCCCCAATATTTCGGCGCCATTGTTGCTTCCATAAAAAGAGCTGCAAACCGTAGAATTTATACCATCTTGTTTAACATTAAATCCCCACCCACCCACTTCTCCGATTGTTTTAAAATATTTTTTTCCTGGGAGTTCCCAGCTGAAATATTTTCCAGCAGAAGAGAGCTTTGTACAGGATGACAGATGGGAACGCTGGGAAGGAACCCTCTGGGGTAATAAAAATCTGAGCGAAGGAAAGAAACGGAAGGCAGCGGAAAGCGCGAAACGCCAGAATGCCGGCTCTATTTCCAGCGGAATCGGACTTAAAATATTTTGTTGCAAGATTTCGGCTGAACCACCAGCAGCACAAAATGTGGCCACAGGGTGTGGGGACCGACGAAGGCTGCAAGATGGTGAGATGCAGCTGCGAGGACATGAGTAAAGTCTGAGTAAAGTCTGAGCAAAGAGCACATTCATGGCGGTTGCAGGGAAAGGACCTGCCAAGGATACTACAGGCCGTCCTCCACTTAAAACTGAGCCCCAAATTCCTGTTGTTATGCGAGACAGTGCTTATAGTTTTGCCCCATTTTACAACCTTTCTTGCTACGGTTGTTAAATGAATTTGTCCTCCCCCGTTGACTTAGCTAGTCAGAAGGTTACCAAAAGGGGAACGCGTGACCTCAGGACTCTGCAACCGTCATAAATACGAGCCAGTTGCCAAACGTCCGAATTCTGATCACATGACTATGGGGAATGGCTGCAATGGTCATTAAGTGTGAAAAATGGTCCTAAGTCATTTTATTTTTCAGTGCCGTTGTAACTTCGAATAGTCACCAAATGAAGGACTACCTGTGGTGGAGGCCTCATTTGAATGCCTCCTCAGGAACCCAGCTTGCTACTCATCCAAACTCCCTTGCAAGTTCATTAAGAGAAAGCGCAGGAAGGTGCTTTGGGGAGCAAAAAAGGATCTAGACCAGGAGTGTCAAACTCAATTTCATTGAAGGTTGAATCAGGGTTGCGCTTGACCTCGGGGTGTGTGTGTGTGTGTGGACATGGCTGGGATGGGCATGGCCAGCTCAGTGTCACTTGTGTCAGAGACACACCTGTGGTGCAGGGGTGGGTTCTAAATTTTTGTACTACCAGTTCTGTGGGCGTGGCTTATTTTGTGGGTGTGGCTTGATGGTCATGTGACAATTCTTTAGGATTTAGCAGAGGTACTGGTCTACCAGGCTTTTAACTGCTTGCAGAGCTGTACCTGTCTACCCATTTATTTTTGCAGGCACTGGTCTACTCATGTATTTTTGCAGGCACCGGTTTACCCATTTATTTTAACACTGATCAGCTGTAGGGTGGCCCTTTGAAGCCCCCGCAAGAGTTTAAACAGTTTTTTTTTCCCTCTAGCCATCAGCTGGGACTCAGGAGGCAGCAATAGATTGGGGGTGAGGCCAAATAAAAGGTAAGAATAACGCAGGGGGTGGGGGGGGCGCAGGGGGCAGAACCGGTTTGGTGACATCATATCGTCACCGCTACCGGCTTGGGAGAATCGGGCCGAACCGGGAGGAACCCACCACTGCTGTGGCGGCCAAGCACTTTGCCAGAGAAAACGGGCTCCCAAGCTCCAGTTTTGGCTGTGACAGCATCCTGCAACCCTCTGCCAGCGAAAACGGAGCTCGGGAGGGCAGCCCTCCCGAGCTCCGTTTTTGCTGGCAAAGGCATCACAGGCCATTTCTTTGCTGTTTCCAGGGCGGCCCTGCAGACCACATCTAAATGCCGGCCAGATCCGGCCCCCGGGCCTTGAGTTTGACACCCTTGATCTAGACTGATTTATTTCTGCAGTGTGATCTACCCCTCCCGTGTGGATGGTTGGGGAAGTAAGCAAATCTCTCATTTCCCTTTCTGAAAATAGCACTAATCTCTAGAAACAGCCCAATATTAAAAGTCCAAGGGTGTGACTCATCTGGCACAGCTGATGTTCCTGCTTTATTTATTTATTTTATTCCACCACTAAAACCTTACCGTAGGACTCGACAAGCATAAATGTAATGTCTAATTACGGATAAGATACCAACGATGCTGGAGCTTGTAGGCGGGCTGTCATTAATTGTTTAAAATGTAGGTAGTCCCAATGGCTTTCTAAGTCCTCAGGGTATTGCAGAGTTGTGTGTAACAATGTCAACCTCTTCCAAATGGTTGCAATCTCTTACTACTAACAGGTCGATCTCGGCTTAGGTGACGGTTCAAAGTTCCAGCGGCATTGAAAACGTGACTTACGACTGTTTTTTTTCACACTTACGACCCTGACATGCTCACGTGATCGAAGTCCAGAGGCAACTTGACTCGTATTTATGACAGTTTATGGCATGGTATCTTGGAGTCCTGTGAGAGCCTTTTTGCGTCCTTCTGATAAGCAAAGTCAGAATCCGAGGAAGCCGGATAGGCTCAGCCACCGTGCTGCTGGTGTAATAACCGCAGTAATTCGTTTTGACAAAATGGGGCAAAAAAGGTCGTACAACAGGGGCAAAACTCATTTAACAGATGTCTTGCTTAGCCACACAAATTTTGGGCTCAGTTGCGGTTGTAAGATGAGGACTACCTGTACTTCAAAGGGATTCGGGTCCCTTCAAAGCCGTCTCCTCTTCCACAAGAGATCAGCAGTCAAATGCCCCATTCAGCAATGGCTCTATCCTAGGGCATCAGGCTGGGCAGAGGCTGGCCTTCCAAGTGCCACACAACCTCATTGCTGTGTTTACTGTGGGCACCTGTGAAGTCTGAAATTGAAAATACCCTAGCGCAGGGGGTTGGGGAATTATGGGCTTTATGACCTGTGGACTTCAACTCCCACAATTCCTCAGCCAGTATGGGGAACTATGGGCCTTTTATGACCTGTGGACTTCAACTCCCACAATTCCTCAGCCACTATGGGGAACTATGGGCCTTTTATGACCTGTGGACTTCAACTCCCAGAATTCCTCAGCCAGTATAGGGAACTATGGGCCTTTTATGACCTGTGGACTTCAACTCCCAGAATTCCTCAGCCAGTATAGGGAATTATGGGCCTTTTCTGGCCTGTGGACTTCAACTCCCAGAATTCTGGGAGCTGAAGTCCACAAGTCATAAAAGAGCCATTGTTCCCAACTTCTGGCCTAGTGGATGTATCCCATTACGTGCAGGTTGCCCCCCCCCGCCCCCCCCGCCCCCCCCGGTTCTGCAACCTTCACTGCAGGCTTGTGCACGCTCATGAACAAGGATCGCACAACCACTGGTGTTAAAAGAATTAATCAGGGGGATTTATTGAAGTATCAAAGGTGGTTAAAAGGCAGACATAGATATTTACATATATATTAACTTTCGGGCACGGGGGAAACAGTCTTGGGCTGCAGAGGAATAAGCCCCTCTATACACATCCCAATCCCCAGTTATATATTAATTATTATATTTTTCCTTTTTTTTTTTAATCTCCCCTTCTTTCCAAGACACAAACAATATAAAATAAAAAAACTGCGAGCCAGAGACGGACACAGAATCACACGGTCAGTTTCTTCTTCTGGTTTTTTGTTTGCAAGTTTTCTCCCCAGACAAGAGACAAAGGGGGAAGGGGTGTGGGGAGGAGGTGGGGGGAGGAGAGAGATTTGCAGAGAGAACGGCAGGGAAGAGGGGAAGGGAGGGCATTTACTGGCCCAAATGAGAAAAGTCGGCAAAAATCCTGGAAGGAACCATTGGGAATCACCAGGCGTTAGGACGTTGAGAGAATGTGTTGGAAATGCCCCTTGGGGAGGTAGACCGGGGCGTAGCATAAGAAGGGGGCTGGGGAACGGCAGCTGCCTTGGGAATGGTGAGATAGGAAAAGAAGTTTCCCAAAATTCAGCTATTCCAGGCATTATTATTTTTTTTTTAAATCCACAGCAGTCCGTTGCAATTGTCCCTGGGGCAAAGCAGATGTTTTTAAAGAGTGGCTCCTGAACCCATCTTCTACCACAGCTGCATCTTAGAAGGTGAAGTTCATTGAAACAGGGTCCAAGCCTGGGGCTGAGTGGTCTCTAACATTCTGGTTCTGTTTGCTTGTTTGTTTCATGTTGCAGAGCAGCCAAAACCAGCTTCTTCTGAAGGAGATGGACTGGGGAGAGGAGGAGGAGGAGGGAGAGGAAGAAGGGGAAAGGATGAGGAGAGGAGAGGAAAAAAGAAGAAGGAAAGGAGGGGAAGAGGAAGAGAAAGAGGAGGGGGGAGGAAGAGAGAAGGAAAGAAGAAGAGGAAGAGAAGAGGGTAATCTAGGCCAGGGATCTCCAACCTTGGCAACTTTTAAGACTTGTGGACTTCAACTTCCAGAAAGCTGGCTGAAAGAATTCTGGAAGTCGGAAGTCCACAAGTCTTAAAGTTGCCAAAGTTGGAGACCCCTGATCTAGGCTACCTTGGGGTCTTGGGTCAGAGAGCAGGATGGTCATCACCACCTACACAAAAGGGAGGGAGGGAGGGAGGGAGGAGGAGCTGGAGACCAGTAATCTGCATTCACCAATATATTTAAGCCGGCCGGACTTAAAAACATAACAATAAAAAAAAAATAGCCACGTCTTCCACCTTCCGCAGAAGCTGGCTTGACAAAGCTGTGCTGCTGTCCAGATGGACGGATGAACATGGGGTGAACATGGTGTGGGAACTGGATGCTCAGGTGGCCTTTGTGGGCCCCATTTCCTGCCCTCCGGCCAAGAGTGTCACAATAACAAGGATGAGAGAGACAGACAGACAGACAGACAGACAGACAGACACCCCTCCCCGTCCTCTTCCTCCCTCCCTCGCCCTCCCTCGCCCTCCCTCCAAAACTATCATGGCTTTGAAGAAATAAAACCTGCTTCTGACAGCCCAAGAGTCCTCGAGCAGCCCGGCCCTGACCGGGAAAAGCATGCAGCCGAAAAGGATTTCCCCCCCCCCCCCCCCCCCCAAAAACCCCCCCCCCCCCCCCCCCAAAGACATCCCCAAGACGCCTCTCGGGGCAGACGGCCATCACGCCGGCACTCCTGAATGGCGGGATGGCGGAGGGCGAGGGACGCAGACACAAGGTCTACATGGTCATCCAGAACCCGGGACTCAAGATCAAGGGTTCTCCATCCATCCAGAAGACCGGGGTGGCCTCCAAAGCTACCCCCATTAGCTCTGCCCTCCCTCCCCAGATACTGTGAATCTCAGTGCTAATACCTGGGAAGGTCGGATACAACAAGCAATTGGGGGGGTGGGGTGGAGGAGGGGGCACTGTGACGTCCCTCACCTTCAACATCCCATTGGGCCTTCCACCTCCCATTTGGACTTTATTTACAAACAGCTCCTTTCCCCCCCTCCCTCAAAAGTACTGATTCCACCCCAAAGGGGGAAAAAAATATGCAGCAGATCTGCCCCCCATCCCGCTTTTTTTTTTTTTTGAGGGGGTGGGGGACAGAGTTAAACATGCCTACCCAGCCCTACCAAATTAACAGGGTGGGGATGAAAAGGTTTAGGTGGAAAGAGGCATCTGAAGGCAGAGGGGAGGGGGTGGAGCTTCCTGGATAAGGGGAGGGGTTAAAAAGTCCTCGGTTTCAAAAATCAAACCGGGAAAAGAGTGGCAGCTGCCGGTGGTCGGTTTTGTACACGATGGGGGGTTTTTTTTTTTTTTTGTATTCCTTAAAGCATCTTTTCATTCAGTTTTTTCCCCCCTTTTTGAAGCCAGCCCTCCCCACCCTCCCCCAGCCGGTTTTTCTCCAATCCTCTCTCCCCTTTTCCAGCACGCACCCCTTCCTTCGCCAGCTTCTCCCCACACAGCATCCAACACCCCTTTCCCCCCCCTTCTCCTCCTCCTCCTCTTCCTTCCCCCGGCTTAGATGAAAAACTCCTCCTTGCGTTTATGACCATCTCCGCCATTCAGAAAAGCCTCGCGGGCTTCTCCGTGCTCATCCAGACCGCTGGCCTCATGCGTCAAGTAGGAACCTGTGAGGGCAGAAAAGGGGGGGGGGAGAGAGAGAGAGAGGAGGTGGATTAAGTGTGTCCCCCAAACTGGCTCCACTCTTGTCTAGTTCAGGGGTCTCCAACCAGGAGTGGGATTCAGCCGGTTCGAGCGAACCCTTACCTCCAACGATCAGCTGGGCCCGCCTGCCCTGCGCTATACCGATCTATATTTCCTTTGTTTGAAGCCCAGCTGATAGGTGCGGCAGAGCAGATTGCTGCACCTTAGCTGTTTTACTCACCGGAGCTGCAGTAGAAGGTAAGTTTTAGAGCTGTTTTTAAATGTACTGTGTGCGCGCGGAGGGCGTCTTTGGCGCACATGCGCTCAGCGAACCGGTTGTTACACCGGTTGAATCCCACCACTGTCTCTAACCTTGGCAACTTTAAGAATTGTGGACTTTAAGAATTGTGGGCAGGTCTACAATTCTTAAAGTTGCTAAGGTGGTCTAGTTCATCCTTAAATTGGTGTCCAGTGCAAACAACCAGGTCCATACCGAAAGTGTAAAATTACTGATTTATCGCTCAAGCCTATGCAAAGAATATATTTTAATGTGAGCATGTGTATTACCAGTAGGATTACACGGATTGGATGATTGGAAAGAACATGAATAGATTTACTCTATATGTTTAAAATGATTGTGCTTGGTACTACAAGTGTACATTGAAACACTGAACAGTGAAAGAACGAAGGATGAAACTTTAATATAAATAGATGTGAAGAGCCAAATAAGAGAAATATGAATAACAAAGCAGGTGAAAGATGGAAGATAGAAAAGAAACATCTTTGAATATTACAGTAACATGAAAAAAAAAGT
Organism: Ptyas mucosa; assembly: GCA_012654045.1. NCBI lineage: Eukaryota > Metazoa > Chordata > Lepidosauria > Squamata > Colubridae > Ptyas > Ptyas mucosa. Next base: position 3,031,964 of record WNWU01000046.1, on the reverse strand, counting down.
TAAAATAGAGATAGAAATAAGAGGAAATAATAGTATACACACACACACACACACACACACAAATATAACAAGATATATGTAATAATAAGAGGGAGGTTTAGAAATTGAAAGGGCAGTAGTATTAGGCATGTTTAAACAATACGAAACGATGAAAATGAAATGTAATAACTATGAGTAATAATATTATGTCTATTTGTATTAAAAGGTATGATACCCAGGAATCACACTATTCACACATTGATATGTATAAATAATATAAAATAAAAAAACTTGGTAAATAGGAATTGTCTCGGACTATCGGTTTGCACATGGGTAGAGTTAAATAAGGGTCAATGGTGTTTGGGAGGGGGTTACATTTTGTCCTGTTGTGACGGCATAAAGATTCTTAACTGATGCCCGCTTGACTCCTCCCCCCTGGCTCTGGGGGAGGAGTCAAATGGGGCATCAGTTTAGAATCTTTATTCTCTGTATAATCTGTAGTCTCTCTCCTACAGCTTTCTGGCACAATTGTTATTGGTTGAACAGAAGGTTCCCTTCGCATTCTGCCGCTCTTTAATATCTTAAGCGGGGGGAAAGAAATGAAAATCAGCTTTAGCTCCTCAGTGAATTGGAAGGTAAGAAAGCTGAAGGATTAAACACGATGGCTGTTCTCCACGCTGACATCGATGGAGTTGGTCAGACGAGCTTTGGCTGCATGACAAGACTTGATTCCAAGGGATAAAATGATTGCCCTTTGAGGAACCGTCTTTTTTAATTCGTTTCAACAACAGTCGCTGGTTGAGATGGCTATACAGGTTGATTCAACCAACCAATCCACCCAGAATGCCACTCTGACCAGACCTGAAGGGGTGATCTCAAGATGGTTGGAAGAATAAGAAGCAAAAGTTGAGGGAAGACACTCAAGTCTAGAGACCTGCCTTCCACAAAAAGGAAAAGAAACTGGACTGGCCTTTCACTAATAAATTTAACCCATATCACTGGATCATGTCATGCAGCGTTCCCCAATGCCCCAGGTTTAACAAGGTTGGAATAATAATAACCTTGTTATTACCGTGTTTCTCCCAAAATAAAACTGGGTCTTATGTTAATTTCTGCTCCAAAAGACACATTATGGCTTATTTTCCAGTTATGTCTTATTTTGCGGGAAATACAATATTAAACGCTTCCGTCTGCTGATGATCTTAACTGGGGTTTATTTTTGGGGTAGGGCTTATATTACGAATATCCTGAAAAATCATGCTAGGGTTCATTTTCTGGTTGGGTCTTATTTTCGGAGAAACAGGGTATTCTCCGGGTAACAGATGATAAGGAAGAGCCAACCAGGCATCTGGCTTTATGGTTTGGGCAGCCTCTGTCAATCCAGTGCCTTTCAGGGGTTGTGACCGTCATCCCACCAGCCACAAGAGACATCGTGGTTCTGTGGCTGCAACAGAAGTCTTACAGCTGTGGCTCGAAGGTGGGACTGCTTTGCCTGGAAGACTCGTGTTTTAAGAATTACAAGTGAGATCACAGCCCATTAGAGCTGAATCACAAACCCATCCCGATTCGACTGGATGCCAAAAAAAATCCGGCAGCTTCAGTCCAGGAAGGCAGACAATAATAACTCTTGCAAGCCACAGGAGAACCAGCAAACCATGACACTCATAGATCATGTCAAGTGCCATCATATTTCAATCCAACTCACACACCTACATGCTGTTAGCTCTGGCACATTATTTAAGGTATGTACAAGGCCACGTTATTTGTGAGGCTGAAGGTATCTGCTCATCCCACTAGGTCAGATAGAATAGAGATTCTATGGGGGGGACTTTGGAGGCACACCTTCTCTGTAGCCACCCCAGACCTTTAGAATAACCTACTGAGATACTGAGGGCATGTGGTGGCTCAGTGACTAAGATGCTGAGCTTGTCAATCAAAAGGTCGGCAGGTTCGAATCCCTAGTGCCGCATAATGGGGTGAGCTCCCGTTACTTGTCCCAGCTTCTGCCAACTTAGCAGTCCGAAAGCACGTAAAAAATGCAAGTAGAAAAATAGGGCCCGTTTTTGGCCTCCCAAACCCCCCATGCGTCATATTTTTGCCCTTCCCGGCCCCCAGGAGCACTCTGCATGCCTCCCAAATCCTTTGGGCATCCCATTTTTGCAAAAAACGGGATGCGCAAAGAGTTTGGGAGGCTGCAGAGTGCTCCTGGGGGCCGGGGAGGGCAAAAACATTTTTTTTCTTGTTTACCTCTTCAAAATCTCTGTGCGTCTTATACTCCGGTGCGTCTTATAGTCCGAGAAAATACAGTACATGCTTGCAATGCCCACTTAGAAGCAATCCGGAAAAGAACACCAGGTTCCCATTCATTGGTCAGAGGTGAGAGATAAGGTTACTTAAAGAGACCCTTCTGGGTTCCCCTCACTAACCTTTCTGCCGGATGGAGCACCACACCATGACGATGAGTACGCAGATGACGAGAAAGACGAGGAGAGCCAGGATGCCCCCCACGATGGCATAGGGCACTGAAGTCTGGGCCTCTACAATAGCCCCAGGATCTGCAAAGGAGAAAGAAGGTGCTGAAGACACGAAAGGAAGGTGGAAACGTCTCTGGCAAGAATTGCGCTGCTTTGCAAAAGGAAAGGGGGAAGGAAGGGTCTCCTCCATTTTTCCTATTTCTGGCCACCTTTCCACCCCAGGCCTCAGCAGAAAACGTTTCACCTTGACTTCTGTGGAGATTCTCAAGTCATCCAGGTGGTGGTTGTCCCGTGTTTTTTTTCCCCCAGAGGCCACTGGGCTTTCTTGTTTTTCTTTGAAGACGTTTCACTTCTCATCCAAGAAGCGTCTTCAGTTCTTCAGAAGAGAAGAGTCCTCCTTCAGAGCTGAAGAAGCTTCTTGGATGAGAAGCGAAACGTCTTTAAAGGAAAACAAGGAAGTCCAGTTGCCTCTTGAAATAAAAGCACTGTTGGATTTCACCTTGACACCTGGAAGGATGAGCTTTGCAGTTGGTTCTCACCAACAGATGGCTGACCCAGACTGAAAGGGGCTCCATCTCCATCTGGTGGCCGCCATCTTGTGCTAGTTTTACATGAAAGGCATTGGGCAGGGAGTGGCCAGGGAGGAAGGGGGTTTAGTATAGATCAGGGGTGTCAAACTCAAGGTCTGGGAGCCGGAGCCGGCCCACAGGATGCTTCAATCTGCCCTCAATGAAATCGAGTTTGACACCCCTGGTGTAGATAGTCACTTCTCTACTCAGTCAAATATTGGGACCAGAATTTCCAGTGCTAATCAAGTTGGTTGCTAAGCGACTCGTGCCTGATTTTTACAACCAGGGCTGGGTGCGCAGGGGGGCACTGCATTATGGGTGTGGGAATGCATGCGCACGACCCCACCCCGGTCCCCCCCTCCGCTTTCGGCACGTGACGGCAAAAAGGTTAGCTATCACTGTCCTAGACTTAAGCGCGAGGGCTGGATCTGGGACCACAAAGACCAAAAAGGAACAACTGCCGGAAGATCGGGAACGTTCTAGGTTGAGGCAGAAGCCGAGGAGGCCGCAAAAATTTTTGCGTTGACTTACCATAAACCACCAGAACGTACTGGTCCGAGGACCGTCCATGTTTATTGGCCACTTGGCACGAGTAGGTGCCGTTATCCAGCATGCTGAGGCTGGGGATGGTCAGGACTTCGCCTTCTATCAGGGCTCGCTCGGGCAATGTGTCGTTCGCTCGGCTCCATTTGATGTCTCTGGGCCTGAAAGGGGCACCCAAAAGAATCTATTAGCCCGTGCCTCAAGCCCGCCCTCCTTCGCTGGTGCCGCCTTCTGGCCACCAGCGCAGCATCCTTTCCACTTACACACACACACACACACACTTTTGAAAAAGCAGCTCTTCTCTCTTCAAGGTTATCCGCTGCCAGACCAGGTGATGGATGGACACGTGAGGCAGTGGCTGGATCAAGGGGCACTCGAGTAATAACTCTGCTCAGGAATTGTACCCATCAGTCAGTTGGGTCAGGGAGAGAGGCAAGGACAGCTTGTTCACAAAAGGGTGGGAGAGAAAAATTGAGGATCGGGTCTTGGGACCTGTAGGAAGTTAGCACCCACCCCTCTCCTAGAAAATATCCTAGGAAATATTAAAAAGGCAAAATATGATACCTCTCTGGATGAGAAATGGAGAAACATGTTTTTGAGGCAGGAAGCAGACTCACTCTTAATAGCACCCCCACCCTCCTCAATAGCCCACAACCATCTTTTCAAGCAGTCTCCATGTTTCCAGTGTCTTTCTCCCCACTTGGAACTGAACCCAGATGGACGTTTCTTCCAACAAACCCTAATGGGACAGGCAGGCATTTAGGCAAAATGGCTGGCTTTATTATATTGATGGTAGCCACGGCCAAGACAGGAATCCTAGTGTCTTTTTAAAAAAAGATTAACCCATATAGACATAGAGTAGCATCTTCTTGGTTGGATGATGATTAATATAATACAACAGTGTGAATCTACCACTCCTTACAAAACAGGCCAAAAGAATTTTATATCAATAACAAAATAGTTAAGGGGGAGGACAATATACAAGACAATAATATTCAAAGATATAAAAACAATAAAGATTAGCCGTAATAATGAAAAGGAAAAAAAGGGGGCAAGATTAAAATCCCCCAAACCTTCTGTTAACCAACTGTTGTGGTAATTGACTCATAGAAAATTTACTACACGCTTCAATCCAACATCATCCCCCAAAATTAAGCCTAATTGATCCCGGATCCAATAACCGTGTCTAGCAATTATCAGTGGCTGATTGGTTAAATACAATAAATCCAATCTTCAAAGCCAATCTACCCAGGACAGAAATCCTGCCCCCTCTTGTGCAGAGAAGAGCAACAAAGATGATGAGGGGGCTGGAGGCTAAAACATACGAAGAACGGTTGCAGGAACTGGATATGTCTGGTTTAATGAAAAGAAGGACTAGGGGAGACATGATAGCAGTGTTCCAATATCTCAGGGGCTGCCACAAAGAAGAGGGAGTCAAGTTGTTCTCCAAAGCACCTGAAGGCAGGACGAGAAGCAATGGGTGGAAACTAATCAAGGAGAGAAGCAACTTAGAACTAAGGAGAAATTTTCTGACAGTGAGAACAATTTATCAGTGGAACCACTTGCCTGCAGAAGTTGTGACTGCTCCAACACTGGAAGTTTTTAAGAAAATGTTGGATAACCATTTGTCTGAAGTGGTGTAGGGTTTCCTGCCTAAGCAGAGGGTTGGACTAGAAGACCTCCAAGGTCCCTTCCAACTCTGTTATTCTATTCTATTCTATTCTATTCTATTCTATTCTATTCTATTCT
>WNWU01000046.1:2953248-2965286 GCA_012654045.1 Ptyas mucosa | reverse complement strand
AGGAAGGAAGGAAGGAAGGAAGGAAGGAAGGAAGGAAGGAAGGAAGGAAGGAAGCGCAGCTACTTCTCTTTCCAAGAGCTGAGATCCAGCAGTGCAGGGAAGGACAACAGAGCCCAGCATCCACAGCAGACAATCAAAACTATTGAAAACTCTGCCTCAGGGGTCACTAACCCCCTAAATTATTACTTGCCCCCTGCAGACAAGCAACAACTTGTCTACTGCCTCGGAAATCTGACGTTCCATTTAAGCGCAGCTTCTCAACCAGGGGCTGTTTGCCCACCTGGTGGCAGGGAGTTCCACAGGGGAATGCAACTGGGAGATGCCAAGTTCTTGAGATGTTGGGGGAAAGGAAGAAATGACACACACACAGACCCGGTAGCAATATGTTCATAGCAATCTCCCACCCTCCGTCTGCCAAAATTCCTCCTGTGCCTTAGCTACCTGAAAGCAGCCCTGGGTTGCCGCTAGTGAAGTTTTTCCCATTCAAATATTTTGCTGTTGGACCCATAGAAATAGGGGATGCTTCTTATAAATTTTGTTCTATCCATGTACCTACATACCTATCTACATAATCCACCCACCCATCCATCCATCCATCCATCCACCCACCCACCCACCCACCCACCCATCATTCCATCCATCCATCCACCCACCCATCCATCCATCGGAAAAGGAGTGGCAGAGCCAGGGGAAAGATTAAAAAGAGGTATCAGCCTAAAATCACTACATACTCACAGACAAACTGAGTCCAACCCCACCTCCTCTCGACTGCCACTGACCCTTATCTACCGTGTTTCCCATGAAAATAAGACCGGGTCTTTTATGAATTTTTGCTCCAAAAGACGCATTTTTTTTTAAAAAAAATTGATTTATATGCCACCCTTCTCCGGAGACTCAGGGCGGCTTACAAGGCGTTAAGCAATAGCCTTCATACTTTTGTATATTTATACAAAGTCAGCTTATTGCCCCCACAATCTGGGTCCTCATTTTACCCACCTTAGAAAGGATGGAAGGCTGAGTCAACCTTGAGCCCGGTGGGATTCGAACTTGCAGTAATTGCAGGCAGCTGAATGTTAATTACAATGCTTTAGTCTGCCACGCCACCAGGCTCCTTAAATAAGCATTAGGGCTTATTTTCTGGTAAGGGCTTATTTTGGGGAAAAATACGGTACTAAATGCACCCAATCTTAACTGGGGATTATTTTTGGGGTAGGGCTTATAATATAAGCAATACAAGCATCCTGAAAAATCACGCTAGGGCTTATTTTCCGGTGGGGTCTTATTTTGGGGGAAAACAGAGTAATTCTAACCAAGTTCTGAGAAGATTCCTGTGCATAGATAGGATTAGCAATAAATCAGTTATATTAAACCTTCATCTGTAGACCTGGTCTCCATCCATCCATCCATCCATCCATCCATCCATCCATCCATCCCTCTCTCTCTCTTCCTTATCAATGCATGTCTTTTAACATGCACACGGTATCATATCTGGCTCGGATTTTGTCCTACACACCTGTAAGCTGCACCAACGCAACACACAAGAGTTGCAGGCAGAAAACATAATTCTGCTCTATGATCCCCGCTCCACCCCATCTATATTTAATGAGGGAAGAGTCGTTTTAATACCGAGTGTCTCCTTGCCCAAGGCAAAGGGCTAGTCCCATGCTTTAAATAGCAATTAAAACTCACCGTTCATTCCTATTCCACCTTCTCCACCCATCCACCCACAGCTATTCAAGGTGGCATTAGTATGGATAATCTGTGACACGCAATCCACCTACAAAGATTTTTGTGATGGGAGAGAATTAGCAAAAAAAATAATAATAATAATTTAAAAAAAAAAACCCGCTGACACAGTTTACGGACCCTGACAGAAGGAAACCTCTCCTCTTGAAAGATGCTAAAAATATTCCCCTCTTATTCCCCACCTTGAAGCATAAAAGAATAAGCCTTTTTATTTTTTGATAGTCTTGGATTTATTTTATCACCACCTCCAGGTTTTGCATTCGTAACCACTGAAACGAATTTAGAATCCTCACTGCACCCAAGCGAATAAAAATGTCCTACTATTTCTTACGTCTGTACAGGAAAAGACGCCGATATAACAATTTAAAAGAAAGAGAAATACAGGTAGTCCTTGACCTACGACTAGGGGTGAGCTTCAAAAATGTTAGCAAGGGGTTCTCTGCCCGGTTGTTGGGTGGGCGTGGCCTGGTCAGCCTCCTGTACCACGGCGGGGAGGAGCGTTTTTGCCCTCCCCAGGCTCTAGAGGCTTTCCTTGAGCTTCTGGGAGGGTGAAAACAACCTCCCCAGGCTCCGGAGGCCCTCTGGAGGCCGGAAATGTGCCCGTTTCCAGCCTTCCCAAACTTCCGGTAGGCCCATTTTTCCCCAAGCCTTCATGCACACCCTGCATTTACCTGCATCCAAAACGGGCTGCGTGGGGACTCCTGGGAGGGGAGGGGCAGGGTGGGCGGGGCCAGCCAGGAGTGGGATTTGGGGGTTTTCCGTACTGCACAGAATCTTAGCTAGAGGTTCTCCCAAACCCCTGCGAACCCCCAGCAGCCCACCCCTGCCTACGACCATTCATTCAATGACTGATCAAACTTACAATGGCACTGAAACAAAGTGACTTACAATTGATCCTCGCATTCGTGACGGTGGCGTCGATCAACCCCAGGATCACGTGATCAAAATCCGGCACTTGGCAATCAGCATGGTAGTCCTTGACTTACAATGGTTCGTTCAACGATTGCTCGAAGTGACAACAGCGCTGAAAAAAGTGACTTCTGACTGTTTTTCACACTTATGACGATTTTTCGCACGACCATTGCAGCTTCCCCATGGTCATGTAATTCAAATTCAGACCCTTGACTCATATTTATGACGGCTGCAGTGTCCTGGAGGGGTCATGTGATCACCTCTGGTGGCCTTCTGACAAGCAAAGTCAATGGGGAAGCTGGATTCATTTAACAACCGTGTTATTAACTTAACAACTGCAGTGTTTCACTTAACAACCGTGGCAAGAAAGTATGTAAAATGGGGCAAAACTCACTTAACAACTTAGCAGCAGAAATTTTGGACACAATGGTGGTCGTAAGCCAAGGACTACCTATATTTACAATGGTTGCAGTCATTTGATCGCCTTTCGCAACCTTCCCAGCCAGCCTCCGACAAACAAAGTCAATGGGGAAAGCCAGATTCACTTAATGACACACTTAACTGAAATGGTTTGCTTAACAACAGTGGCAAAAAGGTCGTAATCAAGCCGGATCATTTAACAACCATCTTGCTCAGCAACTGAAATTCTAGTTCCAATTGTGGCCGTACGTTGAGGACTTACCTGTACAGGTAGTCCTCGATTTACAACAGTTCATTTAGTGACCGTTCAAAGTCAAAACGGCACTGGAAAAAAAGTGACTTAGGATCAGTTTCTCAGTTACGATCTTTGAAGCCTCCTCGTGATCACGTGATCAGAATTCAGCTGCTCGGCAACAGGGTCATACTTATGACCCTTGCTGTGTCCTGAGGTCAGGTGACGGCCTTCTGACAAGCAAAAAAAATCAACAGGAAACCCAGATTCACTTAACAATCAGGTTTCTAACTTATCGACTGCTGTGGTTCACTGAGCAACTGTGGCAAGGAACGTCGTAACACAGGGCAAAGTGAGACTTAACGTTATGTCTCACTTAACCACAGAACTGTTGGGCTCAATCGTGGCCGTAAGTCTTCCTCGGGGGAAGTATTCACTTACCTTCGCTACTGTTTCGCAAACGTGAATGCGCTCGCGCTTCCGCGCATGCGCAGAGCATCAAAAATGGGACGTAATGACATCTGGGTGGGTAGGCGGAGCCTCCTGCAGCCGCTGCTACCGATTCGTCCTGAACCGGATAGAACCAGATGAATACCACCAATGGTCTTCCTCGACTTACTTACTTTCACGACGCAGTGTAGTAGTGGTGGATTTGCTAATATCCACTGAATTAAGCTTCACGACAGTCTGATTTATCCTAATGCCTGCCCCCGGAATTCCTTCTACTTCAACGTCCCCACGGCCACTATTTGTATTCCCCAATCCCTCAAAATCAGCGATTGTGTTAATTTCTCTTGACTCGGAAACACTGAAAACAGGGAGACAAAGAAATTCACTTAATTATTGCTCTGCCCCGAGCTGTTTGAGTAACAAAAATCCCATCACACCTGTCTCCACACAAAAGGATAAATAAATGGCTTGCAGGACCCTTTTATCTGCATTCTTTTCATTATCCGTTTGTTTGGTCGTACTACGCAAAAAAACCCAAAACCAAACAAAACAAAGCAACAACATTGGAGCAATTCGTAGGTAGGGATGTAGAAATCACAAGGAATGCGGAGGTGGTGGGGGGAGGCAAGAGGTTTTGCAAATGTGTAAATAAACTACTCACGAGTTCCCGAGAGAGTTATAGCATTTTCTCTGAAGTGTAAATGTTTTGCGGCTTCCAATATGGTGTAATTACAGGTGGTCCTCAACTTACAACTGCTCATTTAGTTGGAAGTTGCAACGGCACTGGAAAAAGTGACCTATGGCCAATTCTCACAAGTATGACCATTGTAGCATCCCCACGGTCACATGTGATCAAAATTCGGGTGCTTGGCAACGCACATGTATTTATGACGTGCAGTCACGTGATCGCCATTTGAGACCCTCCCAGCTGGCTTCTGACATACAAAGTCACTGGAAGAAGCCAGGTTTGTTTAACGACCGTGCAATTCACTTAACAACTACAAGGGTTGGCTTAACAACTGTGGCAAAAAGAGCCCTGGTGGCGCAGCAGACTAAAGCACTGTTATTAATATCAGTTGCCTGCAATTACCGCAAGTTCAAATCTCACCAGGCTCAAGGTTGACTCAGCCTTCCATCCTTTCTAAAATAGGTAAAATGAGGACCCAGATTATGGGAGCAATAAACTGACTTTGTATAAATATACAAAAGTATGAAGGCTATTGCTTAACGCATTGTAAGCCGCCCTGAGTCTCCGGAGAAGGGCGGCATATAAATCAATTTTTTTTAAAAAAGTCATAAAACGGAGCACAACTCCCTTTAACAACTGACTCGCTTAGCAACAGGAATGTTGGGCTCAATGGTGGTCGTACGTCGAGGACTACGGCACTCAGAAATAAACCAATTTTTGTCAAGCACAGCCAACTTTGTGGGATCAAAGAGGTCCAGAACCATTTCTGAGCGATGACGGAAGGGAAAAAAATCACATTTTAGAGATGTCCTATTTTAGTCTTCCCAGGTGCAAAAAAAAAAAAAAAAGTGCTATGCCTGCTAAAAATTTTATGACACAGGTGGACCAAAAAAACAATTTTACTATCGACTGGCGAGCAACATTATATAACCTCATGAAATGGTGCGGGCAAAAATAAATAAAAGTCCTAGCCAACGTTTCATCTGAGTTGTTGCAACAAGCAGAAACCTCAGGACATTTCGACGCTCCTGAGGGATTTCACCCATTTTAAAACAAATTTAAAAAATGCACACAGGCGTGCTTTTATCATTCTTAATGCATGCATAGAAGAAAGAGACCAAAAAAAAACCCCACAAAAAAACCCCAGTTTTTTAACCCAAAGTATATATCCTGCGTGGAGGTTTTGTGTCTATATTGATGTAAGCCTAAGCCATTAATACAGGCAGAATAAATTTGGCTTCATTTGCATAATATATTCAGAGAACGGGGGGGGGGGAAACCCTTAACGTATAAATCTGGATTTATGGTTTGGCTTTGCAATCATGTTCTGGATGGCATAATCCTATTTAGGATTTACTCCGACCTGAAAGTGAATCTTTGAAAGAGACTTTCGAGAGAAAAAAGGGCCTTAAATAGATCAAGGCATACAGCTCTGTTTCCTAGTTTAACAACGTGTATTAGAAGCTGTTGTTTCTAGGCTCACCTCAATCAAACAATCTATGATGGTTTGTTTGCTTTTTTTTTCATCTCAGAGCTCTGGAGAAGTAAGGTTTTTAACTGAGGGGTGGACATAATTCAAGAATCTATTATCATTACTGCATAGAGCAGGGCTATCCAACCCTGGCAACTTTAGGACCTCCTGGAGTTCAACTCCCAGAATTCCCCAGCCAGCATTAAGCAAATCCGGTTTCCCCATTGCTTGTTGGACCTGGCTGAAAAAAATGCAACCATCATAAATACAGTCCGCTTGCCAAACGCCTGGATTTTGAAACGGGGATGCTGAAACGGTTGCAAGTGCATGGATTGGTCATAAGTCACTTTTTTTCGGTGCCATCGCAACTTCACATGGTTGTAAGTTGAGGACTACCTGCATCGTTTTTACAAATAACAGAAGACGGCAAAACCTATCCAACACACACCTTCCTCCTTCTATGTTCCTCACAACAACAACCCTGTGAGGTGGGTTGGGCTGAGAGGAGGGACTGGTCCAAAGTCACCCAGCCAGCTTTCATGACTAAGGCGGGACTAGAACTCAGAGTCTCCTGGCGATTGGCCCAAATCACCCAGTTGGCTTTTATGTCTAAGGTGGAACTAGAACTCCTAGTCTCCTGGTGATTGGCCCAAATCATCCAGCTGGCTTTCGTGCTCAAGGCGGGACTAAAACTCCTAGTCTCCTGGTTGGGCTGAGAGGAGGGATTGGTCCAAAGTCACCCAGTCAGCTTTCATGACTAAGGCGGGACTAGAACTCAGAGTCTCCTGGCGATTGGCCCAAATCACCCAGTTGGCTTTTATGTCTAAGGTGGAACTAGAACTCCTAGTCTCCTGATGATTGGCCCAAATCATCCAGCTGGCTTTCGTGCCTAAGGCGGGACTAGAACTCCTAGTCTCCTGGTGATTGGCCCCAATCACCCAGCTGGCTTTCATGCTCAAGGCGGGACTACAACACAGAGTCTCCTGGTGATTGGCCCAAAGTCACCCAGCTGGCTATCATGCTCAAGGCGGGACTAAAACTCCTAGTCTCCTGGTTGGGCTGAGAGGAGGGACTGGTCCAAAGTCACCCAGCCAGCTTTCATGACTAAGGCGGGACTAGAATTCAGAGTCTCCTGGTGATTGGCCCAAAATCACCCAGCTGGCTTTCATGCCTAAAGCGTGACTAGCGATTTGGAGTATAAAACATCCGCTCAAATCCAGATTAGAGGCTCATTATTATTTTTCTTGTTTTCAAAGTGGCTAACGTGAAGTTATGTCTTTTTAAAAAATCGATGTTTCACCTCAAGATAATTCCGCTTGCAATTGGAGATTGTACCACTGATAATACGTAGGACTGCCTACACGCACAACAGAAACGTCCGCACACCAGCGTCCTTTTGTGGTCACAAACACAAACAAGATTCTGGAAGATGTTGCACAAGCTGTGTGGCCTATTGAATAATGTTAACGCTTGAGCTGAAACCTGAAGGAACCGCCCCCCAAAAAAGAGAAGAACAAACTATGTTGGGTAGACACGGGGACAATATTTTCATCGCCATCTACAATAGCTTCCACCCAAGGAAGAAAAGGCCCATCCGGAAGATTTGTCTCAATAACTTGAGAGCTCTTCAATTTATTTCTTAGAACTAGTGTTGCAGGAAGTGATAAATCTAGAGACATTTTTTTAATACATCTCCTTCGAAAGCTTTCTGGAATTGATTTTCAAAAGTGTTCACCACCAGTTCATTCAAGCAATTCACTTCTTCACAATTCTTCATGGATTGAGTGGGCGCTGGGGCTCGGATCGGCTCATCAAGAGTTTGCCATCACTCACACCTCTGCATCACAATTCGCAGCTCTCGGTTTGGTGGGACCCAGGCCCAAGTAGTTAGTATTAAATGCAAACAGTTCGAAAACAAACAGACTTTATGAGAACAGCTGAGAATTAACTCACTCTCAGCGTAGTCCAAACTAAATTAAAGCAAATTCTTCAAAACACCATTCCTCAGTTTATCACCGACCTTGGGATAAGTAGGCAAACTGCCAAAGGCTTTTCTTGGCAAAAGTTCAGAAGCAGAAGATGCCGACAAGAAATGAATACAGTGAAACAAGAAGCAATTCTCTCAATGTTGCTTTCCGGCAAAGAGGCCAAGAGCCGTTAATGGTCTTTTAAGCCTTATGGGAGGGGCCAATCATCTCTTAACCCTACTCCCGAGTCGTCCTCTCTGCTTTAGCTGCTCCTGCCTTCTGGCAGCTCTTCTGATACGTGCACTAGGAACAGGCTCCTCCTGTTCCTCTGCCTCTCTACTGTCAGCCTCTGGAGGCTTCCGAAGTCCGCACATCATTCCCCGATGGCCCTGGCCCCATCTCTGCCTCCAACGCAGAGCCCTCATCCGGGCCTTCCCCAGCCTCCAGGACTGGCCCATGTTCTTCCTCAGCCTCATCACTGTCCAACTCCACGGCCAGCTCCGCAGGCTGCTGGCGGACCACAACATGGTTAGACGTCTAGTCCTCAACTTACCACAGTTCATTTAGTGAACATTTGAAGTTAGAACGCTACTGGGGAAAAAAATGACTTAGTACCATGTTTCACACTTACGACTGCTACAGCATCCCCAAGGTTTGGTGACGCTTGACAACTGACTCATATCACCAAGCCGGTAGCAAAAAAACTGGTAGCAAAAAAAAATTGGATTTCACCACTGCTCCCCACCCTTTTCCAACATCCTTACTTCATGTGTTTGTCTAGTTGCATGAAAAACGAAAGCAGAGTCCTTCGTATCCAGGGCATCTTCAACCGCATTAAGGATTTTTTTTTCCCCTTTTAAAAAAGTTGCTAATTCAGGAGAACGTCAGGAGCCAGATAATCGGGTGTGCCAAGTGGGAAATGAACCACCCACACCCTGATAGTAGCACCATTTCAAAGAAAAAGACTAATTTTACTGTGGTTTTTTAAATACCTAAAACGGCCAGAAATAATTTGGCTTGGATCCTTCAGCACAGCCAACCCTGTGAGATTGCAAACATCTGAAGCTGCATTTGAACTGGCCCTGGTGCAGAAGTGTCCCGAGACGGTAGATCCAGGAACCTATGGCCTGGCTTTCACTTTGCACAAATGCAACACTGCTGGTTCTCGTTTGCTGAATGAAGTGTGATTAGGCTGGTTCACACACCGGTCATTAAATCTAGTGTGTTGCCTGATTTCCAGTATTGCTTGCTTAGCTCACTGTTTGTTTATTACCGGTTCTGTGGGCATGGCAGGGGAAGGACACTGCAAAATCCCCATTCCCACCCTACTCCAGGGGAAGGATACTGCAAAATTTCCATTCCCTCCCCATTCCAGGGGAAGGATACTGCATATATCTACGACAGAAGCAGCATGCTGAGGTCACATGATTTTGGCAAGTTTCCCATCAGGCCTCCGACAAGCAAAGTTAAAGGTGGGGGGGGGGGAAGCCAGATTCACTTAACAACTGCGTAGTTCACTTAACAATGGTAGTGATTCGCTCTACAACCATGGAAAAAAGGTCGTAAAATCGGGGGGGGGGAGTGTTGACTTGTTCAACATCTGCCTTCTTTAGCAACAGAAATTCTGGACTCAATTCTGGTCGCAAGTTGAGGACTACCATTGCGGCTCCTATATGGATCAAGACAACGTAACCCATAGTCGCACAAGCACAATGACAAGAACGCTTATTTTTTTAAGGTGAGTAAACACTCTTTAGGGGATGCGGTGGCTCAGTAGCTAAGACACTGAGTTTATCGATCAAAAGGTCGGCAATTCAGCGGTTCGAATCCCTAGTGCTGCGTAACAGGTGAGCTCCCGTTACTTGTCCCAGTTTCTGCCAACCTAGCAGTTCAAAATCACGTAAAAAATGCAAGTAGAAAAATAAGGACCACTTTTGGTGGGAAGGGAACAGCGTTCCGTGCGCCTTTGGCGTTTAGTCATGCCGGCCACATGACCACGAGACGCCTTCGGACAGCGCTGGCTCTTCGGCTTTGAAATGGAGATGAGCACCGCCCCCTAGAGTTGGGAATGACTAGCACATATGTGCGAGGGGAACCTTTACTTTTACCTAAACACTCTTTTTAAAAAAGATAGATAGGTTACCCTTTCAGTAAAGGAGGTAACCAACTCTGGAGTGGAATAAGACATGGACAATTCTACGCTTCCCATATTTGTTGGCATAGTGTGAATAGCTGATTATCCAAATAAAGAATTTTAGGACCTAAATCAGGATCGTCTGCCAGTTCTCAGCAGGCAGCTTTCCTTCGCTCTCGAAAAATGTCAGATGCTCAGCGAAGGGAATCTTTGAAAACTGCCCTGGCAGCTGAGGAAAGGAGATTGCTCCTTCTATGGGTACAGGTCTATAATTCTGCCTTTTGGGGGGGATATTTTTTTTCTCCCCAAAGTAGCTTGCAAACAAAAATCCCATTCTTTCTACCTTTCTCAGTAGAGCTCCCTTTAGAGAGGAAGATCAGGATTATGGCAGGATTCCCTGCTAAAGGTTTACAAAATGAAATTCAGTGGTGAAAAAAGTAAGGTTCTAGATTTAGGCAAGAAAAACAAAATGCAGTGTCTCCCACTATCTTAACATTTGTCGACGACACGTCATCCCTCCCTTCCACACCTCAGTACATATCAACAGCACAGGTAGTCCTCAACTTACGACTGCAAGTAGATCGGAACTTCCACCACTAAGCGCTGCAGTCGTTGAGTGAGTCGTCAGGTGCTCATCTCAATTTTACAATATATTTTTTTGCCACGGTCAATCTAATTTAAGTCCTCCGCCACAAAGCGATGCAGTCATTAAGCAAGTCATCACGTGATCATCCCAATTTTACAATATTCTTTTGCCACGGTTGTTTAGGTCCTAAACTGCCACAAGTTACTTGACTTCTGGTTCCTTTAATGTTGATAAGTGATCTAAAGTGCAGACGCTATCGACCATTTTAATGTCTTTGTGGGTGTAGCAGATAAATAGGCGGGGCTGGAAGGTGGAGTTAAATGCATCATCAGTCTGGAATCATTGCGCAGCCCCAAGAGACTCGAGTCCAGAGCCCCATGGATTCCCTTGACCCGTATCTAGCACCAATTTAGCTTTGTGACTAGAGTTCTTGTGTATACGTATCAATAATAAACTCTTCAATGCTTTGAATTCAGCGAGTGTTCCTGATTCTTTACACATGACAATAGACAATTCTAAGGCTGGTTGCTGTACCTGCTATCATTGGCTTGATTAATCCTGATCTCAATTTTTTTTCACCGTGTTCCTTGACTTCCATTACTAGAGCTTGCAAAATCATCCGCATTTTCAATTATCAGAGTGACACCATCAGCCCCCTTCAGTTGGGCTCCACAAAAACTTTTGCAGACCCGACTTGCAAAAACAGGACAGACCATTAGAGAGCAGCAGAGAGAATGGAAAACCCTTAGTACTTTGCTGCCCTCTAATGGCCACCTTGTGCTTCACATCCAAAGCTGGTTGCAGGATGATTACTACATCCCAAAGGAAAACATGAATGTATTTCAAGCTAAATCACCTTTAGGGCAATCTTCCCCCAGCCTGTGCCTTCCAGATTTGTTAAGATTTCAACTTTAATCATTTCCAATAACTGTCTTTGCAATATGGGAGTTTGATTGCAATATATCTTGAGGACAAGAGGGGCAGGAAAATGGTATTGTGTGAACAAGCAAGACAATTTGAGCGCACCCCACTTTTCTCTCCAGTTGTGGCACACAAAATAACTTTCAACTTGTTTAAACTAACAAGTTTAAACTAACAAGAAAGAACTTTCTTGTTTAATCTAACCATATTTCCTATACCACTGAATCAACCCAAACCATGGTTAGTTGAACATCCTAGGACGGGGGTCAGCAACCTGTGGCTCTGAAGCCGCATGCGGCTCTTTGGGCCCTCTGCTGTGACTCCATGTCAGGTGATCCCATCACTGGCTGGCCCCACCCCTCACCCTCCCCTCCCAGGCACTCCTCGCCTGGCCTGAGAAGGTAAGGGCAAGGATGGGGGATGGAGAAACAGCCAGGGCAGAGGCAGCGAGATACAGAGAGAGTGGGAGAGAGAGAGACATAGAGAGATACAGAGAGAGGGGGAGAGAGAG
>WNWU01000046.1:2923151-2940251 GCA_012654045.1 Ptyas mucosa | reverse complement strand
ATGCTATGCTATGCTATGCTATGCTATGCTATGCTATGCTATGCTATTATCTGATCAAAACCCTGTCCTTTTTATATGTGCTTCTGGTCGCCATCTTGACTTTTTTGACCCCACCCTCCTCCTGCAGACAGTTCAGCAAGACCAATAGAGTCTTGAAAGCACCCACCAATTACAGCCTCTGCATAACTGAAGAGAACAGAACAGAACAACAGAGTTGGAAGGAATCTTGGAGGTCTTCCAGTCCAACCCCCTGCTCAAGGCAGGAAATCCTCTTACCATTTCAAATGGCTGTCCAATCTCTTCTTAAAAACCTCCAGTGATGGAGCACCCACAACTTCTGGTGGCAAGCTGTTCCACTGATTAATTGTTCTCACTATCAGGAAATTCCTTCTTAGTTCTGGGTTGCTTTTCTCCTTGATTAGTTTCCATCCGTTGCTTCTTGTCCTGCCTTCAGGTGCTTTGGAGAAGAGCTTGACTCCCTCTTCTTTGGGGCAGCCCCTGAGATATTGGAAGACTGCTCTCATGTCTCCCCTAATCCTTCTTTTCATTAAACTAGACATACCCAGTTCCTGCAACCGTTCTTCGTATGGGAAGGGGAACAGACCTTCCTGCAAAACATTGCCTTTCTTGCTAGTTGACTAATTATTCACATGTTGAGGTTTCTTTGCATACAAACAGCATCTGTTATGCATTGTTAATAGGTTTGGGGAAAGGTGCAAATTCAGGAGTGACCCCCCACCCCACCCCAAATATACCCCTGTGCATCCAGTCCCCAAAACGAGAAGGTTTGGGGGGGGGGGTGCAGTTGCCCCCTGAAAGCAAAATCAAGGATCCACATTCTCTCTCGCCCTCTTTTGGAATTCCTTTTATTGGACAAAGATTCCGAAAAACCTTGGGCTTTTCGTTTCATCCTTTCCATCCCGCCCACTTTTTATTTATTTCATTAAAAGAATATTTTAAACACCTTTCCGAGCTTTCCTCTCTCTGGGTGAGAGTTTTAACAGACAACAGTGGCCCAATTTGATAATGAGATCATCGCTGGTACGGTTTTTTGTTGTTTTTTTTTTCCCTTTCCGCTTCTCCGAATCACACTCAACAGCCCAAAGGCTTCCAAATGCATCTACATCATAAGAAGAAGAAAAAAAACACCCCATAAATCTTTCACAGGCATGCACATTCAAAAGAACAGCAGATTAAAGTGAGATAAAAATGAAAGATTAAAAAAAAAATGTTTTTAAACTTCAGAAAGAAAAAAATAAAGCCACAAATTATGAGCACCGGAGGAAGACATCCCATAATCACGAGAGGAGGGGGGGAAAGACAGATGAGGAAGATGGTACGATATCACAGGAATTTTTTTTTATCTATTTTCTTCTCTCTCTCTTTTTTTTTTTTAATCTCACAGCAAGCAAGAGACCGGGTATAATGAGGGATTTCAATTATATATTCCATTCTTGGGAGAAAAAAATTACAGGCTGAATTAAAGAAGTCCCAATGAATTCCCATTAGCTTATTGCTTTGTTAATCCTCTCATTTACCAATGCATATTGATTTTTCACTTGGGTGACCCTTTTTCAATCTGCTGCCCATCAGGATAGGCTCATCACCATCATTTCCAGCTGATACGGGCCAGGCACACGGAATCTCACAGACACCTGATTTTGTGCCACATTATTCATATATATTATCCTGAGTAATATTTCCACCTTAACTTCCTGAGGGGTTACAGGAGACCTATCAATTCCTCTTAATGTGACTCGGTATTATGTCCCAATCAGAATTTTGAATCATCTGCTATTCTAAAATGGGAATAAGGGAGGGAGAGAAGCAGTCCATATGTCTAGTTTAATGAAAAGAAGAAATAGAGGTGTCATGATAGCAGTGTTCCAAGATTTGAGGGAGGGACTGCCACAAAGAAGAGGGAGTCAGCCTGTTCTCCAAAGCACCGGAAGGCAGGTCAAGAAGAACCAAGGGTGGGATTCAGCCGGTTCGGATGAATCGGTAGTTACGGCCAGCGGCTCGGACCGCCCACCTGCCCCGGCGCTATCCCATTTTATACAATCTCCGTGTTTTTGACGCAGTGCACACGTGTGTAAGGCATGTGAGCAAGCGAAGCTATCCCATCCTATACAATAGCCATGTTTTTTACTCCGTGTGCATGTGACCAAGGCGCGCGCGCGCACATTTTCAATTCTGGGTGAACCGGTTGTTAAATTATGTGAAGCCCACCTGTGAGAACAACAGATGGGAACTCATAGAGGAAAGAAGCAACCTGGAACTAAGGAGAAATTTCCTGACAGTTAGAACAATTAGTCAGTGGAACAACTTGCCTCCAGAAATTGTGGGTGCCCCATCACTGGAGGTGTTTAAGAAGAGATGGGACAAACATTTGTCTGAAATGGTATAGAGTTTCCTACTTGAGCAGGGGGTTGGACTAGAAGACCTCCAAGATCCCTTCCAGCTCGGTTATTCTGTTATCTTTCAGCTACTTGTTCTGGAAATTAATTGTGCCTAACTTTGCCTTCTGGAATTCTTTGGTCTACCCGAGGGCAGAAGACTTTGACTTACTGGTAGATTCCTGGTGTTCTGCAAGAAAATGTTGGTGAGACCTAGTTTAAAGACTCCACCTGACAATGGACTCACCTTGGTGAGCTTTGGGGCAAGCCCCTACAGGCCATCCTCGACTTACAACCACAACTGAGACCCAGAATGTCCGTTGTTAAGGAAGGCGATTGTTAATTGAGCCACGCCCAGTTTTTGTTTTTTTTTTAATTTGATTTATATCCCGCCCTTCTCCGGAGACTCAGGGCGGCTTACAATGCGCTAAGCAATAGCCTTCATACTTTTGTATATTTATACAAAGTCAGCTTATTGCCCCCGCAAACTGGGTCCTCAATTTACCTACGTTAGAAAGGATGGAAGGCTGAGTCAACCTTGAGCCTGGTGAGATTCGAACCTGCAATAATTGCAGGCAGCTGATGTTAGTAACAGGGCTTTAGACCACTGTACTATCCAAGGCTCCAAGGTTTTACAGACCCCCCCTTTTTTTTTGCCATAGTTGTTAGGTGACAACTTCACCGCAGTTGTGACGTGAGTGTCAGGCCTGGAAGCCATCTTTTGCAGTGAGTCTTTTAGCAAAAATCTGTCTTACGTTTAAGCCAGGGGTCGGCAACTTTAAACCCTCAAAGAGCCACAAAAGTCCTAACCAGAAGTCCCCGTTCAATTCTGGAGCCAACCGGAAGTCCGGTTCCTCCACCATAGTCTCCTCCTAGTGCGGTGTGTTTTCCTCTACCTGTCCTAACCAAAAGCCCTATCAATTGTGGAGCCAACCAGAAAAACCTCCCCTTGCCATAGTCTCCTCCTGGCACGCCATGCTTCCCCCCTCCTTAATTGGAAGCCCCTCTCAAAATTGTGGCACCGACTAGTGACAGAGAGCCCACAGCAGAGAGATGAAAGAGCCACATGCGGCTCCAGAGCCATGGGTTGCTGACCCCTGGTTTAAGCGAACCCGCTCAAATTTAGATCGCATGAGGGTGGAGATAGCTCCATCGGTTGTAAATGCGAGGACCAATCGCAAGGGGAACTCTTGTTCCCAAGCTGCTATCCCTCTGCTATTTTTCTCATCTATTCTGGAGAGCCTGACCTGCAGGGGAAAGGCTCAAGCCCAGGAAATGGCATGAGACAAGACTCCCCACCAGTGGGAAAATAGCATTGGCAGAGTTTCTGTGCTTCCATCGCAAACAGGCTCCAGCTTGATTCCTCGGAAAATGCAGCTGAGCCAGGGGGGAAAAAAATAAAAATCAGCTGTTGTAAACAAGGACAACAGCGTGCAATCCCGACAGCACGGACCTGATGCAGGAGTGGCACAAACGTGAAGTGTGAACACCACTTTATAAGGCCTTGGTAAGGCCACACTTGGAATACTGTGTTCAGTTTTGGCCGCCACGATGTAAAAAAGGCGTGGAGACTCTAGAAAGAGTGCAGAGAAGAGCAACCAAGATAATTAGGGGCAGGGGTGGGTTCTACTTATCTTTACTACTGGCTTGCAACGGGGCCGTGCACACAGAAGCACTTTGATGATGTCAGGGTCAGTGGGCCGTATTGGTTCTATAGAACCAGTGCGAACCGGGGGCAACCCACCACTGATTAGGGGACTGGAGCAGTGGTGAAATCCAATTTTTTTTACTACCGGTTCTGTGGGCGTGGTGTGGTGTGGCTTGGTGGGCGTGGCAGGGGAAGGATATTGCAAAATCCCCATTCCCACCCCCTTCCTGGGGGACGGATATTGCAAAATCTCCATTCCCACCCCACTCTGGGGCCAGCCAGAGGTGGTATTTGCCGGTTCTCCGAACTAGTCAAAATTTCCGCTATCAGTTTTCCAGAACCTGTCAGAACCTGCTGGATTTCACCCCTGGACTGGAGGCTAAAACATATGAGGAACAGTTGCAGGAACTGGATATGTCTAGTTTAACGAAAAGAAGGACCAGGGGAGACATGATAGCCGGGTTCCAATATTTGAGGGGCTGCCACAAAGAAGAGGGAGTCAAGCTATTCTCCAAAGCACCTGAGGGCAGGACAAGAAGCAACGGGTGGAAACTAATCAAGGAGAGAAGCAACCTAGTCACCCCTAATTCTTCTTTTCTCTAGACTAGCCAAACCCAAATCCTGCAGCCGTTCTTTGTATGGTTTAGTCTCCAGGGCTTTGGTCATCTTAGTTGCTCTTCTCTGAACTTTTTTTTCCAAAGTCTCAACATCTTTATAACAAAGATAACAAGGTGAGTGGTGAGATTCCATCTCCTGAGACATCCCCCCCCCCCAACCACAATTTCTCAGTAAAAGCCAGTGTTGTTGTATTCAGCAATTACATCCAACCAAGCCCTCTCCTCCCAGGCAGCTGCCCTCCGAGGCCCCGCATTGCGCGAAGGGCATGCAACCTTGCGTTGCTGTCCGCTTTCGACAGGCCTCGCTCATTCCCCATCTGTCTCTGCTCTGCTCCCAGCCAAGCGGCCTGACAGTCTTCTGTAAGTGTTAGATTAATACGACGACAATGTCGTTTTACATGTTGTTCGACACTTCCATCCCTCCTGTAATACAGCAGTTCCCCCCCGCGGATCCCAGCCAATCACCAGCCGTCACTTGGCGGAGTGACAGCCATCATAATTCCCGGAAGATCCTCACCGCGCCCCTCTCTCGCTTCCTCTTAGGATGGTATCCTTTTTCCGTTAGCAAAGAAAGGAAGAAAAGCATCACACGGCCAATGAGGAAGACTTTGACAGACAGGGCGTTCAATCTTTTTCTACTCTTAGCGTAGTGAATAGACTAGACCAGGGGGTCTCCAACCTTGGCAACTTTAAGCCTGTAGGACTTCAACTCCCAGAATTGCACTGGCTGGCTGTGGAATACTGGGAGTTGAAGTCCGCCAGGCTTAAAGTTGCCAAGGTTGGAGACCAGAGGTGGGTTTCAGCAGGTTCTGACCAGTTCTGGAGAACCAGTAGCAGAAATTTTGAGTAGTTCGGAGAACCGGTAGTAAAAATTCCGACTGGCCCCGCCCCCATCTATTCTCTGCCTCCCAAGTCCCCGCTGATCAGGAGGAAATGGAGATTTTGCAGTAACCTTCCCCTGGAGTGGGGAGGGAATGGAGATATTACAGTATCCTTCCCCTGCCACGCCCACCAAGCCACACCCACAGAACCGGTAGTAAAAAAATTTGAAACCCACCACTGTTGGAGACCCCTGGACTAGAACAGAGAATCACTGGGACCCCTTTCCGCCCCTACAAAGATTTTGAGACCTATTGAAATCAGAAGGCAGAGCTCAGATCAAGGGTGGGCATTCAATCTGCCCTTTGCTTCTGTAGGGAAGATCACCCAATCCCTAAATCTCTCTCTCTTTTTTTAACTGGGGAAAGGAAGGAAATGCATACTGGAACTGGGAACATTCCAGCTTTGGCGCTGCAAGACAGGAGGTTCAGCACGTCCTCCTGGAATTTCTCTGGGTGGATAAAAAGAATGGCGCTTTTGAAGGTGCCCGTGACTCAGTGGCGCCCTCCACGAAAAGGGAGCGTGACCTAGCATTCTTTGCAGGCCACAAGCTGAAACCCAGAAGTGTCGGAGCTGCCCACAGAAATAGATAAGGGGGTCTTTTGTTCTGCCCGTTGACTCATTTCTCTTCATCAGGCAGGGCCGTTCTTTCGAAAGAGCTGGGCTCCAATTCTGTTATACCAAAGAAGGGGGACAAATGTCTAACTATATTCGTGTTGGGGTCCCCAAGCTGGTGCCTTCTATGGCGTTGGATCATAGAGGGCAGATCCAATGCCCTCTATGCCTGTGGGATCTTTACCCTCACAATTCTTTCTTCTTCTTCTTTTTTTTTGGCTGCGTTGGGTGGAAATTTTGGAAGCCAAAGTCTAACAAGCCACAAAAAAACATCAGTTTGGGCAAAGCTGTATTTAGATGTTCTCTTATCCAATTCTTCTTATTTCATACTCTCTTCTCTCTTTCTCTCTCTCTCCATACTTCACACACAACTTTCTGCTGGCAACAAGCCCCTCTGGAAACATCTGCTTTCCATCCAGATATAGCCCACCTTCCAGCATAGAGGGGAGGGAAAATCATTATTAAAGCCAGGGCCATAGGCAAGAGAAGGCCAAAGAGCCAGCTTAAACTGGGCAAAAGGAGACATCTCTTGCATTGGCACCAATCTGGATGTGTTTGAAATGTGAAAGTATTTTGCACAAGTGCAAAACTTTCAGTGTCCTTTCCTACTGTTCCTTGGCTGCCATGTAGGGAGGGAGGGATTAAAACAGATAACTTGCCTTCCTAACCGGATCATTTCACCCTCCAGAACTGAAATCTAACAGCTCAGTTGTTTTCATCGGGAAGGAAAAGACAGGCCACATCTGGCAATGAGAAAACGCATTCTTTGTTCTCCAGACTGATCATACCCAATGCTAATTGTAGGCAAGAGTTGTCGGCTCTGTGCAGAATGGGACAACTCGTCGCGGCCAACTCGCCACAGGACAATCCACACGGGATAACTCAACATGATAAGTGTTATCCATCAATGTTGCTTTGACATGATCTCCACTGACAAAAATTAGGTTTATCGTGTTGAGTTTATCCCATGTGGATTCTCCAACGGTGACTTGTTCTGTGGTAAGTTGGCCACAGAGAGATGGCCATGGCAAAATGGCCAGGCTTGGTTGGCAGTGGCAAGATGGTTGCGGCAAGATGTCCGTAGTGTGTTGTCCTAGACTCGGCTTTGGGTGCAAAGCTTGCCTGTACACCCCGCCAATTTCTTTGTGGCCATGAGAAGTTCTCCTGAAAACTCACCCCCATGAAAAGGAGAGCTAGCCTCAAAGCTTAGTGCTCAGGAAGGTAAGTGCTAAAGAACAGGGAAGTTCAGTTCCATGAAATGATGGTAGCAACAGACAAGGACAGCACAGTCCCCAGAATAAATGTGCCCCCGCTTGTTCCGTCAAACCAGGGAGTGTCACCACCTGTCATGGAGTTTGCAAGGTAGCTAAGCATGTGTGAGGAAGGGACAAAATTGACATGAGGAAAATGTATGCACATTTGGTATCTGAATTTGTGAGTTGATGAGAACTGGCTCCAATTCTTTCCCTCCTTCCCAAAGTCTGCCCTTGCTGTTCTGTTCAAAAAGTTTCAGGATTTTAAAGCATGTCACCAAGTTGTAAGGCGGGCTGTTGCGGCTCACTGAGAAGGATTGGCAAGTCGGGACCCACATTTTGTCCGCACTAGGCTCTTTCCGCATCAAAAAACCTTGCAACGCTTCCTTGTTAGTTTAGAGCAGGGGTGTCAAACTCAATGCCCATGGGCCGGATCCCGCTTATAGGGCGCTTAAATCTGGCCTGGAAATAGCAAAGGACTGGGCCGCGGTGCCTCTGGCAGCCAAAATGGAGTGCAGGGGGGCTGCGGGCGCCCCCTCCATGCCCTGTTTTCGGCCTTGATGGCCTTCTGCAGCACCCTGCCAGCCAAAATGGGGCTTGGGGGCCGTGTGCATCCCCCGGTGCCCCGTTTGGGCCAGTAGGGTGCTGCAGGAGGCATCCATCCCATCTCCCCTCCGCTGGCCTGCAGGGAACTACAATGGTGATCCAGCCCTCGAAGAAATCCAGTTTGCTGGTTATGGGGAAGAAATCCATACCAGCCTAGAGCTTGTTCAGAACAAAACAAACCAGCATTCTGGCTAAATGCACCGTATTTTAGCTTGATTTTTACAGAAGGGTGTCACGCTGTCTCTTGGGTTGCGCTTTAGCGACATAATAATCAAGCAGAAATACAGAGGAATTTCCTGTCGGTGAGAATGATTAATCAATAGAACACAGCCTGCCTCCCCGGTGCTTGATCATGGAGGTTTTCAAGCAAAAGCTGCAAAACCATTTGTCCGGGATGATATAAGGACTCCTACCTTGGGCAAGGGAGGGGGGTTGGACTAGAAGACCTCGGAGGTCCCTTCCCCAGCCCTATGATTCTATCGTGGTAGGCTGGCTAAAAGACAAGCCTATGGCCAAGCTTGCGAATAGTCTTGTCTCGCCAAAATCATATGTGCCTATGCTTAACTCCAAATCTCATTCTATGTCAGTAATTCCCAACCTTTGGGGCACACTGGCAACTGGATCGGTGGACAGAAAGGTTTTTCCACGGACCGGAAGGAGTGTGGGTTTCCAAGCTGCCTCTGTCCCGCAGATGGAGCTCCGATTGTTTACACAGTCTGGTTTCTGGCATGCCGCAGTCCGGGGTTGGTCCATGGCCTAGGGATTGGGAACCCCTGCTCTACATCTTACAAAACTGGCCCTCAGGGTGCCTGCTAGGTCTCGGCCCAGACTGAGGGAATGGGAAGCAGGGCCTGAGGTCACCTCCTCCCCGCCAGTTCGGGTAGCCCTTCTGGTGCCACAGAAAACCCAACTGCAGGTGTCATTAGCAGCCAGGGGAAGATCCCAGCTGCAGAGGCTGAGATAAGGGATTTACCTGCTGAAGCATCTCAAGGGGGAACAGCTCTCACAGGGTCGGAATTAGTTTTCTGTCTTATCTTGGAGGCAAGGGAGATGGGCATTGCTTTCAGAGGGATGAGAGCTGAGTTGGCGTAGCCCTGGTGGAGGAGGAAGAATGGAGGAGGAAGAGCAGAGGAGGAAGAGCAGAGGAGGAAGAGCAGAGGAAGAAGTATGGAGAAAGAAGAACTGAGGAGGAAGAATGGAGGAGGAAGAATGGAGGAGGAAGAATGGAAGAGGAAGAATGAAGTATGGAGGAGGAAGAACAGAGGAGGAAGAACGGAGGAGGAAGAATGCCACAACTGGGAGATAATTTGCTGCAAAGCCTCACTGGCTCCCTCCAGACCTATTCTGGGGAATGGGACTTCCATTCCATCATCTTAACTTGCCTTTTTCGTGGACCTGCCCAAAACACGGCACGGGACCCGTATTTCCTAGCTCTGGCCCCTTGGAATTGTTGGCCACGGCTGTTTTTGCAGCCCTCGTTGCAGACGTCCGTTTTTTGACCTATAAACCAAGCTGCTTCTAGACCGCGATGCTGCAGAATCTCCAAGGGGGAAGTGGGTTGGGGGAAGAGTACAAAGCAGGCTCCCAGTGGCATAATTCAGCCCACTGAGAATCTGTTTTCATGATCAAAGGAAAAGCTGCTTCCCCACTGCAAAGGAAGGGCGGGGGGGGGGGGGGGGAGCCTTGCCCAAAGCTACCAGGAAGGCAGGAATAGCTGCATCTGAGCACCCAGGATTGGGTTGCAGCTTCAATGCTCTGCCAGCCTCCTAATCTTACCTGTCCTGCCCAACCCCAAAGCAAGGCAAAATAAGAAATAAATGTAAATTTGGTCCCTCTGACACAGGCACGCCAGCAAAGGGGATTCAGAGGTTTTGGGGTTTTTTTTCTTAGCAAGTCGTTTGGATTGGCTGGCTGGCTGGCGGCCGATTATTTTATTTTTTACATTTGGATGGGAAGGAGCCCAAAGGAGCTTTAAAACAATGGAACAGAACAAACTGTTAAATGAACTGGGATCTCCAAACATTTTTTTAAAAATTACCTTCTCCCATCTGAGGATCTGCCACACACCTCACACACACACACACACACACACACACACACACACACACACACAAGAAAAACCCCAGTGAGGAAAGATCCCAAACAAAAGAGGTCTTGGTTTTAGAGATCGCAATGTTCCACTCTGGCATGTCGTGTAGATCCCCAGATGCCAACTAACATCACCAGATCGTAAATCAGCCCCAAAGTGGGTCACGAAAAAGGAAAGACCAGGTTAAAATGAAGCTATTTATCTGCTGGGATGCCAGCCTTCCCCAAACCTGAGTTCCTTCCAGACATTTTGGGACTACAGTTCCCATCAGGCCCAGGACAGCATGGCCCGAGACTTGGGATAATGGATATGGTAGATATCTAGAATGCACCAAGATCGAAAAGGAGTACAGGTAGTCCTTGACTTACGAACCACAATGGAGCCAACATTTATGTCGCTAAGTGAGACATTTACCAAGTGAGTTTTGCCCCATTTGACGGCTTTTCTTGCGCCAGCTGTTAAGTGAATCATGTCTTCCCACAGCCATGGAGTGACTTTGGGCCAATCTAATTCTTCTCTCTTGGCCCAAAAGCTTGTGAGCTAGAAGAAGATCCAGATTTTAGATCAGTGATGGCGAACCTTTTCAGCACTGAGTGCCCAAACCGGAATGCGTGTGCCTGTGTGCATGCCGGAGCACCGGAAACCCGAAGACCAGCTGCCTGCCGCACGCATGCCTGTTTTTTTGGCCGTTTTCAGGCCATTTTTCGGGCTGTTTTTCAGGCCAAAAACAGCCTGAAAAAGCTCCAGAAATGGCCTGGGTTTTGGCTGTTTTCAGGTGCTCTGGCACCAGTGTAGACGATCGGAAACCAGAAGAGCAGCTGGCAATGGAGGACGTGCCCACAGACAGGGTGCTGAGTGCCACTTCTGGGACACGTGCCATAGATTCACCATCACGGTTCTAGATCCTCCTCGGCCATAGAGAAGTTCACTAGGTGACCTTGGACTCATCCTTCTATCTCAGCCCAAGAGCCAGTGTGATCTCCTGGTCAAGATGCCACATCATGGTACCCCAAACCCGTCTCCTTGAGACCCGGGGCCTCAAAGTCTTCCAAAGGCTCCAGAAATGCTCTTCGTGGCTCAAACCTTCAAGGTGGAACCCCTTTAGCTATTTCAAGACAATATTATGTGTGTGTCCCCCCCCACCCCCTTAAAATTCTGCAGCTTCAGCAGGGAGCGAACCTTTCGCCAGCTCTCTCCGCAATCCCACCATGAAGGAAAACAAGAGAGGTGGTGCTCGTTTTAATATTCTCCTCCATCAAATTTAAGCACCTCCTATATTTTAACAATGCCGCTCACTCCGTCTGGAATTATCAACATTTTACAGCCTCCTATGTTTAAAAAGCAGTTATTTATCTGTCGGAACTCCAGGTAAACACGGAGTGCCGATGTGTAAGTCGGAGGGGTTTTTTTGTTTTGTTTTGATCCCAGCCCAGGTGATGGAGAATGCCATTTCAAAAGTCCCCCAGCAAGGAATGATTTTAAATCAAGGTCACGCTGGGCGATGGGAAGCAGCCGGCGTGGCTCAGCCCCAGACAGGGCAGCATCTGCGATCCACCAGCCCCTGGCACGGTTTCTAGGAATCATCACAGATAGGGAGGAAGCCACGATATTCCCGTCTCGCACAAAATATGCTTCCAGATGGGTGGCCATGTTAGCCTGTTGCAACAATATGTTGCAACAGACCAACACCGAACAAGCTGGCTTCCACGTAATGCACAGATGCTTGCCTTTAAAGCAGCACCCAGGTTCTGGTCTTTTGAGCTTCCCGGAGAGAAAATACGCACAACATTCAGAGCCGCACCTCAGAGCAGCAGGAGAACCTGGAGCCCTAAGGGAACCCTGCTGATATGCTGATGGAGAAGGTCAGGTGAATGGGGGAGAACAGAGGTGAAGCAGTTCTGAATTGGTTCGGTAGTCATGCAAATTATTGTGCGGCAAGGCGCTGGAGGCTGGGAAGCGCCAGTGAGTATCTTGGCAATTCCAGATGAGGACGTTAAAGCGAAGATTCCACGCCTTTCACCAACTGTGGCTGGTTGGCTTTCAAAAGGACGATGGCTTTGGGCTTCTTAACTTCTTGGGGGGGGGGGTCAATTTATTTTCCAAAGCACCAGAAGGCAAGAAAAGAAACCATGGAATGGAGAGACCAATAACCAAGGAGGAGAAGCAATCCGGAATGAAGGAGAAACGTCCTAACCGTGAGGACAATTAATCAGTGGAACCGTCCTCATGACAATGTGATCAAAATTCGGGTGCTTCGGCAGCCGGCTTTTATTTATGATGGTTTGTAAGCATCTCAGATGCTCACCTGAACCACCGATGGAGTCAATGGAGAAGCTGTGTGGGAAGATTGCAAATTGGGGTCAGGCGATGCCTCGTTTATCAACGATGGCTCAATGATGAATTTTCTGCTACCAATTGTGGTCCTAAGTCAAGGACTACCTGAAGCGAGAGCAGATCTGTTTTAGGTTATCTTAAGGAGAAGGGTTAGGGTGTTAAGGCACGCGGTGGCTCAGTGGCGAAGACACTGAGCTTGTCGATCGAAAGGTCGGCAGTTCAGCAATTCGAATTCCTAATGCCGCGTAACGGGGTGAGCTCCCGCTCCTTGTCCCAGCTTCTGGCAACCTAGCAGTTCAAAAGCACGTAAAAAATGCAAGTAGAAAAATAGGGACCACCTTTGGTGGGAAGGTAACAGCATTCCGTATACCTTTGGCATTGAGTCACATGACCGCGAAGACGTCTTTGGACAGCGCTGGCTCTTCGGCTTTGAAACGGAGATGAGCACCGCCCCCTAGAGTCTGGAACGACTAGCACATATGTGCGAGGGGAACCTTTCCCTTATCCTTTAAGGAGAAGTAGGTTCGCCGAGCCCAGAACCTTGAAGCTACCAACCCAGAATCAGCTCCCAGCTTCTGGGTGCTTCTTTCCAAGCCACCTGGCTCCCCAGATAGAGTGCCCCTGCCCTTGGAGGTGCATCAGAACCACAACACACGACCTCCCTCTCTCCCCAGGGCTCCAGAATAAGAAGTCGACGTTTCTCTCCTGAGAGCTGCTGGGCTGTTTCCCCTCCCTTTTCATCTGGTGCCAGGCAGAGATGACAGCTCCTGGCTCATCTGGTGGAGGGAGAAGAGGGGAAGAAAAGCAGGCCTCCAGGCTGGGAACAAAAGCCTGAGAGGCAGCTCTGTGTGCCTTCAATCTCTGCACAGGGGGCTCCTTATCCCAGCCAGGGAGCAGAGAATGGACCATTGTGCACCCACAAAAATCAGCCCAGTCCACCCAATTTCATTGATGGACACTTGGAGGGCAGGGAAAGCGGGGGGGCGGGGGGAGGTCTCCCTGTAGGATGGGCTGAGACGGCCTTCGGTCAAATCTATCCCATTCATCGTCTTCCCTCATTTTTGCAAAAACAAAACAAAACACCGGGGGGGGGGGGACACAAAACATCCAGCCTGCCTGCCTGCGTGCCTCTGTGGGCTGCGGAATACAATCCTCCACAGACAGAAAAACGCACACACAGGGCATGCAAGCCCATACAATGCAAAAACCATCTGGAGCACAATCTCCAGCAGTAGACCTCCTTCGGCATGGAAGCTCAGCATTTCACAGTTTTCCTGGCCTCTGCAACGCCAGCTGGTCAACAGCTGTTTAAAAACCAAAAACCAAACCCACAAAAAAGCTGGGAGACCACAAATTCAACCTGAAAAGCCGCTCGCATTCTTCCCCTCTGCTGCAAGCAGGGAACCCGGGTTGGATCGCAAGGCTCGTGAAACCACCGCCGATGATGGATTGGCCGATCTGCGCCAACAACATCTGGAGGGCCGAAGGTCCTCCACGCCTCTTGCTTTAGGAACGTTCTCCTGAACCAGTGATGGCTAACCTTTTTGCCATCGCGTGCCAAAAGCGTGGTTGCGCATGTGCCCATAATTCTATGCGCCTTGCCCCCCACATGCATGCATGCGTGACCCCTCCATGTTCCCCCTGCTTTTGGCATGTGATGGCCTGGTGGGCCCAGAGGCTTTCTAGGAGCCTGGGGAGGGCAAAAACAGCCTTCCCCACCTCCCCAGAGACCGGAAACAGCCCGTTTGCTGACCTCTGTTGGGCCCAGAAGGCCCAAAAATCAGCTGGCCAGCGCGTGCATGCGTGCTGGAGCTGAGCTAGGGCAACGGTCGTATGCCCATCAATATGGCTCCACGTGCCACCATAGGTTCGCCATCACGGTCCTGAACTGTACCCCAGAAAGGAGATGGTGGTCAGAGAAGAACCCATCCTTCTGAGAAGGAACCCAACCGCAGGCCTTTTCCTCACCCCAAGAAAAGGGGGCCGAGCCGGGCTGGGCTGGGAGCTCTTGCTCCACGGCCATTTGCAGACGCTGGGGTTTCTGTTGCCAAGTAGGAAGAGGCCCCCCTCCTGTGTGTGTGATCAGATAGCCCCTTCTTGGCACAGGGATGGTCTCCTCGCTAGCACTTGGCACCAACGCCAGCAATCTATTAAGGCCTCATTCCAAGGACTTGATTCATTTCTAAGCACAAGGAGGAAAAGGGAGTGGAGGGGCCAAGAGAAGGCTGCAAGGCTCCGTGCCAGCCAATGCCATGGTGGTAGGCAAGAGGGGGGAGGGGGAGGGGGGGACACTCAGGAAGATATGCATCTGGGAAGGGGAGGGGGGGGAAAAGAGTACACCGGTGATGGGGTGGCATTCACCACCAGTTGGGCAGCAGCCAAAGGATTATTTCATTAAAGCGTATAATTGAGACCTCTCGAGGAAGCCAAGCAAGTGGTTTCCATGCGCCAAGGGAAGCCAGATGGATGCTTTCTAACCGGGAAAGTCAGGAACGAAGGCGACCCCGGCTAGGTCATCAATGTAGGGTCCTCGGTGATCTCCCGTGCTTGGTATTTTCCTTGCAGAGGTTTCATTTAGCCTATTAGGTAACGTCATCAGTGCTAGTGAGGTTTGCAGGGAGAGGGGGGGAGGAGGAGGAAGAGGAAGAAGAAGAGGAGGAGGAGGACAAGGAGTTTATTGGATTTCTATACCGCCCTTCTCCCAGGGGACTCAGGAGGAGGAAGAGGAGGAGGAGAAAGAAGGAGGAAGAGGAGGAGGGGGGGTGAAATCCTTGATGCTCTCGGAACTTGGTTCTTTTCTTGCAGACATTTCATTACCCAACTGGGTAACATCATCAGTGCTAGTGAGGGGAGGAGGAGGACTGTGAAATCCTTGATGCTCTGGGAGCTTGGATCTTGTCTTGCAAACACTTTATTACCCAATTAGGTAACATCCTCAGTGCTAGAAAGGGGTGGGTTTTGCTCTCAAGCCAAACCAGGTCAATGGCAGCACCAAGAAGCTGGTGAGAGCCCATTCCCTTCTAGCACTGATGATGTTACCTAGTTGGGTGATGAAACATCTGCCATAAAACAACCCAGCTTAGAAAGCGCCAAGGACTTCACAAGTTCAACCCTGGGCTACAAATATCCTATCAATAAGTCATTACTGTATTTATTTGTGCCCCAACCTCACCCCTATCCTACAGGCATGTCTGGAGACCAAATCAGGGCCATCTTCAGCCTCCCAGAGAACTTTCCAAGGACAGGGCACAAACCATGCTGGTGCCATGGTTTAAGATGTACACCCACTTAATACTCAATTTAGTGACAAAGGAGAACATTTTATTCCAGGACTGCATGTGAAATGGTACAAGGTTTCCTGCTCAAGCAGAGGGTTGGACTAGAAGACCTCCAAGGCCCCCCTTCCGTCCCTTGGATCCTTCTGCTTCTTCTAGGCTTTTGCATCAGCTTCTCAGAGCAGACACTGGTTCCGATCCTGCTAATCCACGGAGGGAAGGATGCCATCTATTTGACAAGGGTCTTATTCTTAGACCAGTGGCTTGATTTCAATGGCTTTTGGGAAAGGGGGGGGGGGTGTCCCTCTTTCAACATCTTGTTTTTCTGAGCATTCCCCCCCCCTCCCTATTATAGGATGGATTGACGCCTTCTCAAGTGACTGCCTGTCCCTCCAATCAGCCAGGCAGACAAAGAAGGATTGATGAAACGTTGGAAAGCTGGAGAAAGCAAGCCTCCACTTCGAACCGAATTTGCAAGTCAAGATTTCCCCCCAAAAAACCCAATCACCACAATAAAGGACGATTAGATGCAATGAACTGCACCCTCACTGGGTGGAGGCGATTTCAATCTTGCATACGGTGAGGAGGTTCAAGATAAGGAAGGCTGGAGGCTAAAACATACAGTGAACGGTTGTGCAGGAGCTGCGTATGTCTAGTTTAACAAAGAGAAGGACTAGGGGTGACATGGTAGCAGCAGTCTTCCAATATTTGAGGGGCTGCCCCAAAGAAGAGGGGGAGGGGTCAACCTATTTTCCAAAGCCCCTGAAGGCAGGACAAGAAGCAACGGATGGAAACTAATCAAGGAGAGAAGCAACCTGGAATTAAGGAGAAATTTACTGACAATGAGAACAACTAACAAGTGGAACGGTTTGCCTCCAGAGGTTCTGAGGACTCCATCACTGGGGGTTTTTTAAGGAGAGATTGGAAGGCCATTTGTCTGAAATGGTCTAAGGCAGGGGTATCAAACTCAAGGCCCATGGGCCACATCCGACCCGCAGGGGTGCTTAGATCTGGTCCGCGGGGCTGGCCTGGAAATAGCAAGGGACCAGCCCCTGGTGCCTCTGCTAGGGAAAATGGGGTGGCTTCCCCGCACCCCGTTTTGTCTGGCAGAGTGCTGCGGGAGGCCGTCCAGGCCGAAAACGTTTTGGCTGGCAGAGGACTATCAAAACTAAAAAAAAAAAAAGGAGAAATGTTTTCCCATTTGCATCTGAGCATGCAAGAAGGGGCAAGAAAGGAGAAAGGGAAGAAAGAGGAAAGACAAAGAAAAAGAAGGAAAGAGGGGAAGGAAGAAGAAATTAGAATGAAGAGGGAAAGGAAAAGGAAGGAAGGAAGGAAGGAAGGAAGGAAGGAAGGAAGGAAGGAAGGAAGGAAGGAAGGAAGGAAGGAAG
>WNWU01000046.1:2882305-2912814 GCA_012654045.1 Ptyas mucosa | reverse complement strand
AGGAAGGAAGGAAGGAAGGAAGGAAGGAAGGAAGGAAGGAAGGAAGGAAAAAAAATAGAGAAGAATTTCACCAGTCTCCCTTCAGATATATTGAACTAAACCTTCCATTATCCACAGCGGGCAAACCAAGACACCAGAGGTAGGTGCTCCACACTTGGAAAGCATCTCCACATTTGAAAAACAGAACAACTTGACATAAACTTGGTGTCTCTTTTTCTACTTAAAACAATTATACTCCCTTCATCAAAATGATAATGCTACCCAGCTTGCAGGAAAGGAAACATTGGGTGCAACAGAAGCTCCCCAATCCGAGAATGTGATGTGTGTGTGTGTTTGTGTGTGAGTGCGTGTGTGCGTACAACCATTGAGCTGAAAATGTAAGGAGAAGAAGCCTCAATCCAAAGATCCAGAGCTTCACACACACACAGACACAGAGAGAGAGAGGGGGGGGGGAGAGAAAGAGAGAGAGAGAGAGAGAGAGGGAGAGAAATGGGGCAGAAATCCAGGCGCCTTATTTCCCCTGAACTCCTTCGGTTGAATAAGCATACTGGAGAAGATGATCCGTCTCTCCCTCCAGCCATAGCTGGGACATTTCCTGGTGTTTCTTCCTCCGGAGAAGCTCCAGATGAATTAAAGATCATTAAAGATTGATCGTTACAAAAAAGAAACCCAACTGGGCCCATGGAGATGTTGGCGGTTATTTGCCTGCCTCCGCACACGGGCAAACAACAGAGCCTGCTATGCAACCCCAGGCCGCTCTGATTATTAGAAACAGGGGTGGACGAAGTGTGGCCTGGCCTATACCGTCCCTGCAAAGGGCCCATCAAACGCCAGTGGCTGTTTACGGGCAAGGCCCGATGTTGATGCAGCAAACGCATTTCACAAACTTAAGTCTGCGTAAGAAGCACCTGAAGCAAAGGAGAGTTCCAATTCTGTTTAGTTTATTGATATCTTGACTTTATTGTTTTTTTTATAAACAACTCCAGGCAAGCGAACGTATCTAATACGCTCCTTCCTCCTCCTGTTTTTCCCCACGACAACCCTGTGAGGTGGGTTGGGCTGAGAGAGAGAGGGAGGGGGATATATATATATATATATATATATATACATATATACATATATATATATATATATAGAGAGAGAGAGAGAGAGAGAGAAAGAGAGAGAGAGAGAGAGAGAGAGAGAGAGAGAGGGAGAGAGAGATTGAGCCAAAGTCACCAGTTTCATGCCTAAAGAGGAACTAGAACTCACCGTCTCCTGGTGATTGGCCCAAAGGGGCAGAATGGTTTTCATGCCTACAATGGAACTAGAACTAGAACTCACAATCTCTGGGTGACTGGCTCAAAGTCACACAGCTGCCTTTCATGCCTAAGGTGGGACTAGAACTCACAATCTCCGGGTGACTGGCTCAAAGTCACACAGCTGACTTTCATGCCTAAGGTGGGACTAGAACTCACAATCTCTCAGCGACTGCCTCATAGTCACACAGCTGACTTTCATGCCTAAGGTGGAACTAGAACTCACAATCTCTGGGTGATTGGCCCGATGTCACCCAGTTGGCTTTCATGCCTAAGGCGCCGCTAAAAATTGGACTCCAGCTGTTGCTTACGTATAAATAAGACAGATGCATAAAACAAGCAATGCAGTTGCCACACAATTCAACGAGCGTGGCTGTGCCACCCCCTCTAGTATGCCCAGGGCCAGGAGCAACCAAGAGGTATCCTTGAATCCGTCTTTGTAGTCAATGCCGAGTGGCAGCCTTGTTTGATATCTCACGATCCAGTTGAAGGGAAACCAAAAATGGCAGCCTTCTGCTCCTATCAACCGGGGTTGTTTCCACTTAACCTTTTCGGCACTGAGTGCTGAAACTGGAGCGTGTGCGTGCGTGCCAAAGCACTGGAATCCAGAAGAGAGCAGCTGGCCAGTGCACATGTGCACGGCAGCCAGCTGCTCTTCCGGGTTCTGTTGTACGCATGCACACCAGCCAGCTGCTCTTTTCTGGGTTCCGGCACACCAGCTGATCTTCGCCTGAAGACCAGCTGGCTGGCGTGCATGCATGCACTGGAACCCGGAAGAGCAGCTGCCCGCCACACGTGTGTGCTCACTGAACCACAGAAGAACAGCTGGTGATGGTGCGTGTGCCCACAGAGGGCTCTGCGTGTCACCTCTGGCACACGTGCCATAGGTTCGCCATCATGGCCCTATGCCAAGCATGGTGCTAGGGCCAAGTTAGATCCCAGCTATCGAGAGCACCAAAGATATTTACAAATGGAAGTAAATATACGTGTCCCAGGATAATGTTGCAGGATCCAATCTGGGTGGGTCACCAGGACCAGAGGTTTATTCTTCCAAGCTTTCAGACTCATGCTGGAACCCATCTTCAGGGAACTTCTCTCTCATCAGAACCGGTGGTGGTATTCGGCCGGTTCTATCCAGTTCAGGCAAACTGGTAGCGGCAGCTGCAGGAGGCTCCGCCCCCCCCCCCAGATGTCATCACGTCCCATTTTGGATGCTCGTATAATATTAACTTAACAGGGCTGCTTTTTTCCCCCTTTGTCCTGAGAAAGAGAGACAGAGAGACAGAGAGAGAGAGAGAGAGAGAGAGAGAGAGAGAGAGAGAGAGAGACAGAGAGAGAGACAGAGAGAGAGACAGAGAGAGACAGAGACAGAGACAGAGACAGACAGACAGAGGCAGAGACAGAGAGACAGAGATCTGGGAGCTGAAGTACCCCATTCCTGACTTCTGTGGGATGCAACGGGCTTTTTTGACATCTGCTGCAGGCTGTTTTATCTCTAGGATAAAACAATCGCTATCTTCAGCCGTTCGGGCCCCTTTTCTGCTTTTCTTAGCGCTGACCCAGGTTACGCCCCAATTCTCAAATGCA
Source organism: Ptyas mucosa (assembly GCA_012654045.1). Lineage (NCBI taxonomy): Eukaryota > Metazoa > Chordata > Lepidosauria > Squamata > Colubridae > Ptyas > Ptyas mucosa. The sequence continues at coordinate 2,909,929 of WNWU01000046.1, read as the reverse complement.
ATGCGAACACATATGCCTGGAGACAAAAGCAGGCAAACTCTGATCACATTAGACCCGTGGTTTTGTGTTTGTTTTTTTTCCTGGCTGTTCGATAAACAGCTAGGGGAGAAATTGAAGTAAGCCGTTTGGTTTTTTTTTTCCCCATCCCTGGGAGGAATATGAAGGAACGAGGGGAAATGGCAGGAGAAGAGGGTGGACGGAGCTTTTCATTCCCCCCCCACCTCCCTCCAGAAACTAAAATCCCTGCTTTCCCACGATGTAGAACGGATGGTCGGTTTTTCAAAAGGGGAGGGGTGTTTTTTCGTATCAGTTGTGTGTGCGTACTGAACAAGTCTAGCGTGTCAAGGGATGGTTGGAGGAGCGTGGACTTGCGTGTGAGTAAGCAGTCCCGGATACACCGAGCCAGGTGACCCTTGGACCCCAAAATGGTTGCTCCCCCTCCCCACATTTAGATGTTCCTATCCCCTTAGAAACATGTCACAACAAGGGCTTTTTAAATTGGAATCCTTTCCTTAGCTCAGGCCAGGAATATCGCAGAGTAATTAGAGAGTGTTCATGAATAACTGCTTTTTTAAAAAAAACAACTAAAACAACCCAACAATAATTTTTAGCATTCAAAACCAGTCTCGGCTCCCAGCAGCCTGTGCTAACCTCGAAGACATCCTGGAATTATTCCCAAATACCCTGACATACATGGAAATCCTGTCCCAGATCCCAGTAAGGAAGTGGATTTTCCCTCTCTCTCTGCCTTTAAGTCCAAAGGAACTCATTTGAAAAAGACCGTACAACCACCATAAACACCGTACAACCGTACAACCACTGTACACCGTACAACCACCAATAAACCACCATACAACCACCGTACACCGTACAACCACCAATAAACTGGAGCTTGTCGGCATGGGTTTAGGGAAAGAGGGGTCCACATGGGAGGGGGGCCTGGCTGCCAGAGTAGAAAAGGCAAGCCTTCCCCCCCCCAAGAGAAGAGGGATTTGGGGCTTATGCTCAGGAAACAAGGATAAATCAGGAGAGAAGAGAAACTGATAACAGTATAACACAGTTGGAAGGGACCTCGGGAGAGAGGGTGTCATCTAGTCCAACCCTCTGCTCAGGCAGGAAACCCTACACCACTTCAGACAAATGGTTGTCCAATCTCTTCTTGAAAATTTCCAGTGTTGGGGCATTCACAACTGCTGGATGGAAGTCGTTCCACTGATTAATTGTTCTCACTGTCAGGAAATTTATCCTTAGTTCTAGGTTCTCTCTCCTTGGTGCCACTTGGAAAACATGAAAATTAGCAGGTTTGATAAGAGCCAAAGAGAGTCCCAACCCACTGAAACAGGCCAATGTTTCTCAACCTCAGGAACCTTAAGATGTATGGATTTCAAGATAAAGAGAAGAAGCACCGTCCTGCAATGGGCTGGGAGGATCATTTTAAGGAACAGAAGGAAGAGCCACAACCAAGACAACAATCAGAGAAGAGACATTTGAGTCCAAAGCAGAAAAGTATCTGAGAAAATCTCTCGGATTTGACTCTCCCTAGTTTACATGAAGGTGGAGGAAGGAGGAAACTCACAGAGACTTGCACAATTCTGGTACTAGAACGGTTAACAATGAAATAGATCTGACCTATGCAGCATTGGTTTCTTCGTCTGGTCTAATTTATAGGCCTACCGGCACGACATGAGCCAATAGCTGTTAGACAGAAAGGATCAGGATCCTACGTAAGTTCCAGTTTAGAAGATTTCTTACTCAATCCTATCTATACATAAAAATCTAGTCCACTAATGAGCAATAAAAATTGGTGCCAGATAAGGGTCAACGGAACTCAGGAGGGGTTGCACTTAGAACGTAACGATTCTACGCTGATGCCTCACTTAACTCCACCCGCACTGACAGTTCTACCTGCTCTTCTACAGTATCAATGATTCCTGCGCCTTTTCCTTGCTACGATTGTCTTTATTTGTACAGTATGCTTGTAGAGGGGAGGGGCAGGGCTTGGCAAAAAATCAGGGCAGAAGGTTGGAGGAGGGGCAAAACTCCAGGGCCTTGGAAGATGCTTGATAGTACCAACTTTGGAGACTGCGTCTGAAATAAAAGCAAAAAGATACCCGGGGGGTGGGGGGGGAGAGAATTCATTGCCAACTTATCATTTTAAATCGTGAGTCCCTACAGGACTTCCTTCCTATACCTTTGAAGTTTATCACTCAATCTGATGAATGAATAATTATCATTAATCAGATGAATGATCAAATTGATTAGACAGATGCTCTCAAATAATCAGGTAGCGGATACATTTAAGTGGATGTTTGCCAAGGGGAGGAAAGCGTAGAACTGTGCTTCACACAGTCACACCGGAGCAGACACACACACACACACTTCTTCCACCTTCCATCTTTCCACCCTCTTTGGAAGGAGTAACAAAAATTATTCCTGATCGTGCCCAGAAAATGCATTTCCATGGGGAATTGGCTTACGCGCCGTCAAACGTGAGGCATACATTTATACATCTGCAGGCACTGACTTGTATCTAGCATTGCTTCTGGTACTGTTATGGGGTGGCTGTCAGGCACAAGCAATCAGATCCATACATGTAAAGTTCTTTACAGTACTTCATTGTTCTATGCCTATTTTACAGGAATCTCCCCAGCCTGGCAGCTTTCGCCTGGGAAAGACCAGGTAAGGCTCAAAGATATTCAAGGGGTGGGAGGTCAGATCTGGCCCTCTTGTGTTTATGTTGCAAGTCTAGACTAACTCCTTGAGCCCACCTCCCAAGTGGGAGGGTTGACTTCCAACCGTGCCTAAATCCAAACTCGCAACCTACCCTAGCAGAAGGGCAGACATCTCCCCACACGAGCCCATTCCTTCAAAGGCCCATCTCACTTCCCAGCCAAGGAAGACAAGCTCACGCTTTGCCCCCCATAGCAAGCCTCGTTCCATCCAATGAAACTACAGGGAAAAGCAGGCCATCTTTGTCCCACCATAGGATACCATTTGAGGGCTGAGGGTGCTCTCTGGAGGGGTGCAGGAGGGAGCAAAAGTTGCCTCATTTTTACAAAAACTGCAGGCGAAGGCAGAGTTCCAATCTGCGCCCGTCGGACCTACACCCCCCCCCCAGCTGCGCCATGCCACAGCAGATTCTGGGACCCCAACGTGGCTTAACTGCGCAAAGCTAATAATGCAAATGAGGTTTTGCTTCAAAATTTCCCATTTGTGGGTGATGTCAGGCTTCCCACGAAACAAGGCCTGTTAACTCTTGCCCTAAGCTCTATCGGAAATTGGTATGGCCCTAACACGCCATTTATCTTGAAAGCAACTTGTCTGCTTTGGCGATATCAAAGGCTCTAATTGTGTTTATTGGTCTTGCGTCGCTCGTGTGTTTTTTTTTTTTGTACCCGGCGTTTCCGTGGAATGGAATGGAGACATTTTTAAAACAGCACGCAGCAAGCTGCCCCACCACCACCACAAAAAACACGAGCCGCTCTCTACCTCCTTCCCTAGCTCCATTTTTCATACAACGTCATAAAACCATCGGATTGAAAGGAACTGCCAGTCTCTCTCTACCTCTGGCCGGTTCCTCCGAAGCGTATTTGTAGAACTGCCACTCTCACCGTTCCATCTTAATCCTTGGCTTTCGTTCCAGATTAGAATCAGCCCAAAGCTTTCTCAAGATTGCTCAGCACAGATTAACATCAGCTCTCCAGAAATGCTTCCTCCGTCTTCCCGAGAAGGCAGAGCGCCGGAGCAGATCGCTCACGAGGAAGAGGAAATTCAAGAGAGTACGGTACGTGTACTCCAAACCAGATGAGGCAACTCTCAGAAATCCATTCAAATCCTAGAAACTGGTACAGTGACAGCGTGAATTTAACACGTTTACTCAAATGTAAGTCTGCCTCTAATGCATCTGAAACATGACTTCTGCCCCACTAAACTGGTTTTTAGAACAGCAGCAGCTTCACCCTTTGACCCAATCTGATGTAGTCTATGGAGATTCTCAGTCATCCAGGTCATGGTTGTCCCAAAGATGCTTTTTCTCAAGAGGCAACTGGTCTTGCTTTTCTTAGAAGACGCTTTGCTTCTCCTCCAAGAAGTTCCTTCAGCTCTGAGTGGAGGGTGGGGAATGGAAGGATTAATACTCCTTGCAGCCATTTGGTCATTTGCATTCTTTTTAGAGAGTCGTTGAGGCCACTTGGAGGTTTATCTGTGTCCTCAGGGTCACCTGAGGAGTGCAAATGGGTGTGGAGCCTTCTACAACACAGTCCTTTCAGCAGTTCCAAGAAGGCTCCACTCCCATTTACACAGATAAATCTCCAAGTGGCCTCAACGACTCTCTAAAAGGATGCAAATGACCAGCTGTCTGCAAGGAGTACAAATCCTTTCATTCTCTACCCGCCACTCAGAGCTGAAGAAGCATCTTGGAGGAGAAGCAAAAACGTCTTCTAAGAAAAACCAGAAAGTCCAGTTGCCTCTTGGAGAAAAAAGCACCTTCGGCTCAACTTGCAACCACAATTGGGGGCAGATTTTCCGTTGCTAAGCAAGGCGGTGATGACGTGGATCGTGCCCGATTTTATGGTCTTTTTGCAAGGGTTGTTCAGCGGGTCACTGCAGTTGTTAAATGAATATTCTGTGTTCTATCGTTTATGAATCAAGTGGCCGTTAGGCAAATCTGGCTTCCCCCAATGCTGGTCGGATGCTGGTTGGAATGATCATAAATGATGATCACATGACACCAGGACACATGCTGGTTGCTAAGCGCCTGAAATCTGATCACGTGACCATGAGGATGCTGCAACAGCCCTATGCACAAAGTCACGTCATAAGTCATTCTCTTTGGTGCTGTTATAACTTCCAACGGCCGCTAAATGAACGGTTGTAAGTCGAGGACTACCTGGACGTTGGATGTTCAGTGTCAGGGTCAATCCATATGGTCACAACCAACATTTTTAAAGAAAGAGCCAGGAGAGGAAGGGCTGTCTCAAAACGTATCCTGGCCTGTGGTTCTCATTTTTTGCCTGGGCAAGGCCGAGGGTGGGCCCAGACAAAAGAAGCCTTGCGATATTAGATTAAAATTTTAATTATTAAAAGAGGTATATTTCTTCCTCGCCTGGCTGTAAAACCTCTGTGAAGTCAACTGTTCTCCTTGCAGAGGGATCACGACACCACAAAGTGTGAAAACCCCTCTGATCAGGGGTGGGCTTCAAAATTTTTAGCAAGGGGTCCTCTGCCTGGTTGCTGGGTGGGCGTGGCCTAGTTGGCCTCCTGCATCATGGCTGCTGGGGGAGGGGCATTTTTGCCCTCCCTGGGCTCTGGAGGCTTTGTTTGAGCCTCCGGGAGGACAAAAACAGCCTCCCCAGGCTCCGGAGGCCCTCTGGAGGCCAGAAACGGACCTGTTTCCGGCCTTCCCTAACTTCCGGTAGGCCTGTTTTTCGCCCTCTCCGAGCCTCCACACACGCCCTGCACTTACCTGCATCCAAAATGGGGCTCCTGGGAGGGGAGGAGCAGGGTGGGCGGGGCCAGCCAGGAGTGGATTTGGGGGGTTCTCCAAATTGCACAGAATCTTAGCTAGAGGTTCTCCTGAACCCCTGCGAACCCCCAGCAGCCCACCCCCCACCTCTGATCCATCAACTGAAAAAATCAAAGTGCTTTCGCGAAACGGTACGTTTATATTAATACGAAAGCTGGTATTTTCGGAGATCCCAACCTGCACGAAATGAATTCCAGTTGAGAGAGTCGGATGGCTTTGAAACCAACATGCAAAGCCATTGGGGATGGGAAGGCTTTTAAAAAAGGTTTTTTACACATTTTGTAGTCATCCTTGGAATAGTAAAAAATATGCCTATTAATCCAAAACGTGAGAGTTTCAGAGCAGGTAAAATCTTGTTTGGGAGAACTGCTTATCAAATCTACAAACAGTCCTCGACTTACAACAGTTTATTTAGTGACCGTTCCAAGTTACAAACGCACTGAAAAAAAGTGACTTAGGACCGTTTTTCACACTTACGACCGTTGAAGCATCCCCATGATCGTGCGACCAAAATTCAGATGCTTGGCAACTGGTTCAGACTTATGACCGTTGCTGTGATCCCAAGGTCGTGTAATTCCCCCTTCGCGACCTTCTGACAAGCAAAGTCAGTGGGGAAGCCCATTTCGCTTAACAACCGGTTTACTAACTTATCAATGGCAGTGATTCACTTAACAAGTGTGGCAAAAAAGGTGTTACGGCCTGTCGGCCGCCGGCCCCTCCAACAGCCAAATCAGAGGCGTCGGAGTTAGGGTCAGCATCAAGGCAACCTGAGAACTCTGAGGGGGAAGAGGGAATGGAGCTGGCAGAGAGAGAGACAGACAGACAGAGGTGGAGCCTGGGCCGTCCGTCAGCCCTCAGATGGAAAGTCAACAGTCCCCAGATCTGGAGGTGGCTGATGAGGAAGAGGAGGAACAGCTGGGTTCAGTGCCTGATGCACAGAAGGCAGAGGAAATCCATGGGCCGGTCCTTGGGATGGAAGAGCCACCACTGCTAGCAAAGCTCTGGGGATAAAAAGCAGGGTGCGGAGATGAATAGATGTGACAGACAACTATTCATCTCCTGGACAGACGGACTTGTTAGCCTGTGATGAGAGAGTAACTTTTTGCTGGGGCTGCTGGCGCTCCTAATAAAGGAATCTTTGAGTTACCGGTAACTTCAGTGGGTTTGTCGTGTTTGGGGAGCTGGGTCAGGCCGTAAAATGGGGCAAAACTCACTTAACAAATGTTTTGCTTAAGAACAGACATTTTGGGCTCAATCGTGGTTTTAAGTCCCTCTTTGTAACTCTGTTAAGGTAAGGACTGCCTGTATACATAACTTCAAGCAGACCGTTTTCTGAATGGTCACTGCTAATGGTTCAATTGCCATTTCTGATAGTTTGGGCATTTTATTTTCCTTAAACCTCCTTCATTCTCTTCCTCCCCGGGCACCGTTGCATACTAACTCAGAGCTCAAGCAGCTGAGGAAATTAACTACAGTGCACAAAACCTTACCCAGTCATAAACCAGTGGGCACCCTAAAAAAATTCTGGTGGATTTTTTTCCCCCTCGTAACAAATACGGCTCTCCTTCGGTGAGATTCTGCTTTCCTAATTTTTTTTTTTTAAATGCTTTCCAATTGAAAAGGCGCTGAACATTTTTTTAGAAGAGGCATATTTCTTTCCACCAAGAAAGAAACTGGCTGGATCGGATACCTACCTGCTGTGACACAGACATGCAGCTAAAAGGGAATTTTTCCCTCCCATCAAAACTATTGTTTTATTCATAGACGCATTTATTCAGATCTAATTACAACTCATACAATTAACCACATCAAGTTTCTTTAACTGAATGATTGCCCTAAATGATAGGTTTGAAATTGAGTTTGTAGCGTATTGCTCAGAAAGCTATACAATCTATGCTCCCAAAGCCACGGAACTTTTAAAAACCGCGATGGGTGGGAAAGCGTTTCAGAGAGTTCTCGGTACATCGGCCCATATATTGCATGATCAAGCCATGGTTGAGACAAACTGGAATGCAAGTAATCCTCGATTTACAGTCATTCATTTAGCGACCAAAGTTACGACGACACTGAGAAGAATGACGTAGGACTGGTTCTCGCGTTTACAACTATTGCAAAATGTCTATGGAGATTCTCAGTCATCCAGATCAGGGGTCTCCAACCTTGTCAACGACTTGTGGTCGTCAATTTCCAGAATTCTGGAAGTTGACGTCCACAAGTCTTAAAGTTGACAAGGTTGGAGACCCCTGATCCAGATCACGGTTGTCCCTAAGGTGCTTTTTCAAAAGGCAACTGAATTTTTTTTTCCCTTGGTTTCGCTTCTCATCCAAGAACCTCATTCAGTACTAAGTGACTTCTGACTCGGTCAGAACTGAAGGAGCTTCTTGAATGAAAAGCGAAACGTCTTCAAGGCAAAAACAAAGTCCAGTTGCCTTTTGAAAAAGCACAACTTTGGCACAACTGTTGCAATGTCCCTGCTGCAATCACATGATCAAAATTTGGGTAGTTGGCAACTTGGCCTGCATTTAGGACAGCTGCAGAATCCCAGGGTCATTTGATCACCATTTTGCCATGTTCAACCAGCAAAGTTAAAGAGGGAAGCCGGATTTGCTTAATGGCTGCGTAATTCATAAAGTCATTACCCTGGGTATGACTCACTTAACAACCCGCTTGCTTAGCAACAGGAATTCTGCTGCCAGTTGTGGTTGTAAGTTGGATATTGACTCAGCCATCCTGGCCAAAGTCATGCATTGCAATGAACCACGAATCACAGAATTCTGGAATTTCAACTAACACAATTCTTAGCCTGACCTAATTACATCAGGAGAGCCTGAAGTTGGGAAAGATTAATCCAAGAAGGAACAACTATCTTAGGAGTTAACTAGCCCGTATAATTTGCATCCCACAGAAAGGTATTTACAGAACAAATTAATTCAAATCGCTCAAGCGTAGAAGCCTGCCAATTATTCCCAAATGATCGACTTGTTTTGACCATAAGATCATGTGTATATTGCCGCATTTACTTGCACATAAGCCAAAGAGTTTTTAGTGCCAAAATACACTCCTAATATGGAGTTCAGCTGATCAGCGGATGGGCCTACCTGCGAGAACCTTACCTTAATACTTTTGAAAAGTACCCACCTTTATTTGCGGCTACGCCTATCCTTGGATAAACTGACCCTCAAATGTTTTCACACAAGATATCATGAAAAACATGCCACCCGCAGATCAGTCAATTGGAAAAATTAAACCGTAGAAGAATTTCAACGGTCGGCTTCTCTAAAAATAGGCTTATCCACAAATATATACGGTAACTCATGATGCAAAGAACACCCCTTCCTACCTACAAGGTTGTCATCCCTCTCAGGTAAGCCAGTCAGGAAACAGGACTAGATGAACTAATTCTACTTCACTGTAAGGCTACATTGACAGAATCTTGCAAACTTGAAGGCACAAACTTCCTGCCACCACTTTTAACTGCTTGATCCACTAGGACAGGTCCTTCCTAAGTTTCTTCCTCCAACCGTTGATCAGCTGAGGACTCCTGCCTCTCTTCTCTGGTCGTTTTCTAAGCAGCATCTCTTTCCCCAAGGTCATTCACACACACACACACACACACACACGTTTATCTGTATCAACAGAGTTGGAAGGGACCTTGTAGGTCATTTAGTCTGACCACCCCACCCAAGCAGGAGACCCTACCCCATTTCTGACAAATGGCAGTCCAGTCTCTTCTTGAAAGTCTCCACACAACTTCTGAAGGCAACTTCTGTTCCATGGGTTGATGGGTCTCACTGTCAGAAAATTTCCCCTTATTTCCAGGTTGAATCTCTTCTTGTTCAGTTTCCATCCATTATTCCTTTTCTGGCCTTCGGGTGCTTTGGAGAATAGCTTGACCCACCTCCTCTCTGTGGCAGCCCCTCAAATATTGGAACACTGCTATCATGTCCTGGCTAGATGGCTCAATGGCTAAGACACTGAGCTTGTCGATCAGAAAGGTCGGCAGTTCAGCAGTTCGAATCCCTAGTACAGGTCTCCTGCATGAGCGGGGGGTTGGACTAGATGACCTCCAAGGTCCCTTCCAACTCTGTTACTGTTCTATGTTTCCCCTGGTCCTTCTCTTCACTAGACTATCCATGCCTAGTTCCTGCAACTGTTCATTGTTTGTTTTAGCCTCCAGTCCCCTAATCATCTTGGTTGCTCTTCTCTGCACTCTTTCCAGAGACTCAACATCTTTTAAAAAATGTGGGGACCAAAACTGGATGCAGTATTCGAGGTGTGGTCTTACTAAGGCTTTATGGAGTGGTATTAGTACCTCCCTTGATTTTGATTGTACCGCTCTGTTAATGCAATTTAGGATTACATTGGCTTTTTTGGCTGCCGCCGCACACTCTTGACTCATATTTAGCTGGTTGCCACTAAGACTCCAAGATCCCCTTCACAGTTACTGCTATTAAGCCTGGTTTCACCCAGTCTATAGGTGTACTTTTGGTTTTTCTTGCCTAAGTGTAAAACTTTATTTTACTGCATCCCAACAAACCCTGCCCTAAAACAGATGGGAAGCTGCTCCCAGAAAGTCAGGGAGCCTCCTGTTAATTCTTCCACAACATCAGTGCTCAATGCAGCTACAGGCCAGACTCAATTCCCAGAGGCCTCTGTTTCACTCTGGATCCAGCATTCTCAATCTCCCGATGTGCTCTGCGCACAAGAGAAAGAGAACGCTGGCTCGAACGAAGTCCATAGGGATGAGCTTAGCAAGCATCCTCTGTACATAAGATAATTAGCTCCCCTTGCTGACTTCCTAGGTCACTCGGTCTTCGTAACCTGGTAGCCTAGAGGAAAGAAAAGCATCTTGAAAGAAAAGTGCCGAGCTAGCAATAGACCCCCGAATTACAGACGGCAATGTTTAGTCAAGATAATAGGGGAGACAGCAAAACAATTAGGCTCAGCAATTGAAACCAAACAAGAGGGACGCAATCGCAGCTCCCAAAGAGGATGCAACATAAAACGTGTTGCGAGTTGGGATCCCCCATTTTTAATCCAGCCAGGAAAGTTGGCTGGCCGAACTGCCACCAGCTGTCTGCAAGGAAAATCCTTCCATATCCCCACTATCCTGTCGGAGCTGAAGACCCTTCTTGGAGGAGAAGCGAAACATCTTCAAAAGAAAAAAAACAAGGAAGTCCAGTTGCCTCCTGAAAAAAATCACCTTTGGGCCAAAACGTCACCCTTTCACCATTCTGTCTTGTCCTAATGAAACCTATTTGTAATAAACAAAATCAACATTTTTAAGAGGCGTTTGTCCTGCAGCACCATGGACAGGTAAACTAACTTCCTAAAGTTAACTTCGTTCTCAAACCTTCCTTTGAAAACCAGAGATGGACAACGTGATCCAATGGACAACAGAGGAATTCAAACCAGGAAAACTTGAACTTGGCCGCTTGGTCAGCCACTTGGACTTTGGGCAGTTCCAAGTCTCCATGACTTGGTCATTCCAAGATATTTTGCTACCTAAGACATGATAGCATGCCTCCTTTAAAAAAAAAAAACTGGGTACACAGAAGCAATCTAAACTTATGTTGATTCTGGAGAGGGGATAAGGTAATTCATTACACCTGCAAACATTACTATTTTAGGGCACACTGGGCAAACTATTTGTTACACCCCATTCTAGGCGTAAGATCATCATCATAACAACCCCATAATCCCTTGCGGGGTGGAGTCTGGGCAACTGAATGGAGTTGAGTGTTTACTGGCCGGATGCCCTTCCTGTCGCCAATGCAGAGCTTTGTTCAGCAGATATATTCTCTTTGGGCCCAGTGAGAGAAAGATCTACCTCTACCTAGCATCGAACTTGCAGCATCTTGATTGTGAGGGGAGAGCTCCATCTCTAGTCCACCGCACCACTCCCCGTTCTAGGAATTAAGATGTTACCTGCTCATTGTTTCACCTGGCAAATACCTCTATTCAAACAGATACTGCAATGCAGTGGTACCAGCATGCCTCATATCAGCAGAGTAACAACAGGAACAGTGGATTATCTGCCTGCTCCCTCAACTAAGGGTCTTTTCCCAAGAGAGTACTTTGCAACACAGCAAGAAATGGAGAATGAATGGGGCTGATCAACAGCGTAGAAAAAAAGGAAATCCTACTACTGACAGCTCCGGGGAATCAAACAGTTAAGAGTGAAGTCATGAGGGACATTCTGTGGAACTTCTCAATCATCTGGATCATGGTTGTCCCAAAGATTTCCAAAAGGCAACTGGACTTCCTTGGTTTTTTTTTTTCCCCCCCTTGGTTTTTTTTCCTCTTCATAAACATTTCGCTTCTCATCCAAGAAGCTTCGCCAGTTCCCTGAAGAAGTAGCTTCTTGGATGAGAACTGAAGAAGCTTCTTGGATCAGAAGCAAAACGTTTTCAAGGAAAAAACCCAAGAAATCCAGCTGCCTTTTGGAACAGCACCTTTGGCTCCTTTCATCCTCTCGTTATATCACCTCAGGTAACCTGTCTTATTTTACCTCAGGTTAAGTTCTTAGGAAGGGCTGGTGACGTATAAATATAGGAGCCATAAAAGGCAACCTTCACAGAATAGCTAGAAAGCCAGGATTCCATCAAAAAAAGACCTTTCTGGTACTGTTACAGGCAGATCCATGTGTCTGAATCATCAAAAGTGATGCCAGTTTAAATTTTTACTTCTCCGCAGAGAAATCTTGAGAAATACACTGCTGTGAAGGAGGTTTTTCCTCTAGGGAGCCATAAGGAAGAATGAGACCCATATATATTTGTAGAGCACATATCTATTTTATTTTATTTATGTAAGATCAGTCTGCCGAGGCATTCGGTCTAAGGAATAGCCCCCATTTGCCGGGAGAGAGAGAAACCTATTCTCAGAAACTAGAACGTATTCCCTGAACTTAGATTAGAGAGAGCCCAGTTGGAATTCTTCAAAACAAGACTGTGGGACAGTAGTAACCACAGCTCAGCCTAACTCATGTTTACACATTTTTGTGAAAAATAACATCAGGCCCAGAATGTAGCAACCGGTTCGCCCAGCACCGGAAATTTGAGCGTGCGTGCACACTCGCTTTGTTCGTGCGCGCACCATCCACACATGTGCATGACATCAAACAACGCAACAATTTATGTGCACACGCAGTCCATATAACTGTGCAGCATCAAAAACACAGCAATATAGGACAGGGCTACGAGAGTCGTAAGGGTGAGAACCGGTCCCGAGTTATTATTTCAGGTGTGTGTAACTTCAAACAGTGACTAAATGGATAGTTGTAAACGGAGGACTACCCATAGAAGCCCTGAACCCAGTGGTGAAATCCAAATTTTATTACTACAGGTTCTATGGGTGTGGCTTGGTGGGCGTGGTCTGGCTTGGTGGGCGTGGTATAGGGTCTTCTACAGTGGTGGAATTCAAATTTTTGTTACTACCGGTTCTGTGGGCATGGCTTGGTGGGCATGGTGTGGTTTGGTGGGCATGGCAGGGGAAGGATACTGCAAAATCTCCATTCCCACCCCACTCCAGCAGAAGGATATTGCAAAATCTCCATTCCCACCCCACTCCAGCGGAAGGATATTGCAAAATCTCCATTCCCACCCCACTCTAGGGGAAGGATACTGTAAAATCCTCATTCCCTCCCCACTCCAGGGGAAGGATATTGCAAAATCTCCATTCCCACCTCACTCTGGGGCCAGCCAGAGGTGGTATTTGCCGGTTCTCCGAACTACTCAAAATTTCCGCTACAGGTTCTCCAGAACCTGTCAGAACCTGCTGGATTTCACCCCTGCCTGGGCCCCGATATTTTGAGGTAGGGCCTGGGAAAATGCATTGGCTGCACCCCTGGAGAGCTGCCACCAGTCTGGGTCCATGGCAGTGTCCCAGATGGACCAGTTCTCTGGTTTGGAACGAAACAGCTTCGCAGGTTCCCAGATACACAGACTGCCTAGTGGGCTGCCAGAAGCCTAGAGCACCTGGAACTCCTCTCTGGAACAGAAGACACCTAGCGCACAGCTGAACGGAGGTCAAAGCTTTATGGGTCCCTTCCATTTCTAAGACAGAACCAAGGCACTGTGCCCAGAGCGGGCTTCTCTTGGCTGTCCTAGCAGCCCAATCGCCTCTTTGGCTGCCATGTCTTCATTAATGTTGTCCTTTAATAACTACACGATGATGGATGGGCAGACCCAAGCAAAGCTGACAGCAAATGAACAGGGCATGTCTTGGGATTTGTAGCCCAGAAACAACTTACGTATCCCCAAAAGCTTAACTTCCTTCTTCTGTCACCTTCAAGAGGACTAGTAGCCTACCCCGTTTGGGTTTATCAATCCCTGACACACAACACCTTTTCTGTCGCAAGCAAACCTAAAACAGCGAGGACAATTAACCCGTGGAACAGCTTGCCTCCAGAAGTTGTGGGTGCTCCATCACTGGATGTTTTTAAGAAGAGATTAGACTAGGCAGTCAGTTATCTAAATAGTATAGGTACTCCTGCTTGAGCCGGGGGCTGGACTAGAAGACCTTCAAGATCCCTTCCAGCTCATTCATTCTATTCAAACCCTCTTGATGGCATCCGTACACGCTGTCTCAGTTCTTACACAACTGTTTTATGCATCCTTTTTCTGCCTCTCTTCTGCGCTGAAGGGGGTTAGAGCGACGGATCCAGTTATAAGTACTGATAGTCCTCAACTTACGACCACAATTGAGGGCAACATTTCTGCATTAAGTGAACGCGCGGCCTTGCCTGTTTGTCCTCTGGGTTTCTGGCGTGCATGCGCGTGCAATGATCAGCTGTCCTTTGCGCGCATGGCAGTGCCGAAAACTGGTGTGTGCATGAGTGCCAGCCAGCTGATTGTTGGGTGCGCATGCACGCCAGAACCTAGAAGTTCAGCTTTTCCGGAGCACGGGCCCGACAAGCACACGTACGCCCGCACAACGTTTCCGCGTGAGAAGTGCCGAAAAGGTTCGCCATCCCTATCCTAAAACGTGGGAAGCTGCAAATGGCTGTAAACGCAGCTATATTGCCAAGTGCCCAGAGTGAGGTCATGTGACTTGGGGAGGAAGGGGATGATGGTCAGAACTTCACAACCAGGTTGTGACTTCCTTTTTCCAAGCAAGCTGTAACTTCGAACAGTCACTAAGCAAATGGTCATAAGTCAAGGCCTAACCTGTAACCGAGGCTGGGAAATTCTTCCAGCTGTTTCCAACGGGGTTTTTTTTTGCCCTGCCCATCCTGAAAATTTCCCTATGGGAGATTTGAGATTTTGAGTGTCTCCGAAGGGGCAAGGGTTTTTGTGCTATTCTGGTCCCTGCTTTGCCAGTTTGTTCGCAGTTCTCGGCAAGAACCGGGTGGCAGAGCCAGAATTGAGGATGAACAAGTGCGAAACACAGCTTGAGGGAGGCTTTATCTTAAGCAATTCACACCTCATTCATCAGACACTGAGACTGTTCCCAGTCTGGGTGGGCAGAGCCAAAGCTGGAAGGGACTTGCTTCAATTGGACCCCCTACCCCAGAGGGCAGGAAAGGTCACTTCATATTAATTTGCCTGCTTCGTTACAGAACCCGGTGGCAGAGTTCCTAAAACGCTCGGGCAAAATCGACTGCTGGCAAGGGGACACATTTATTTAAGGGAGAGAGTGACGTCTACACCCAACTGACATGCAAGATGGCTTGCACCATGAAGGAATGGGGATTTGGAGGTGGGGGAGAGAGGAGGGGGAGAAGATTAAAAGCTGACCGGCCCAAGCAAAGAAGGGTTAATTTCCTGACATTAGAAATTCTTGCAAACCGATTGCACCGGCTCGGAAGAAGCCATTGTTGGCCGCAGAGTGCAAAAAATCCAAATTAAACCCTCTACGGCCCACGGCAATGAAGACTCAGCTTGAAAGCAGTCAGAGAAGGGAGCCCATCACCTCTGTAGCTAATTGCCTCCGCCATTAAATTGCTCTGGCTGGGAGGAAGCTGGGTTTGGGGGGGGGGGGTCGTTTTTTTTTTCCTCCTAACATTCAATCAGAACAGATCAGATAATCACAAAGCCTCTGGTGGAAATTAGCGTTTGACTCACCAAGTTTGTTCCGAAGTCTATTCTACACGCTGGCGTTTCTCACTCTTGGCAACCTGGAGATGCGTGGACTTCGTCTCTCAGCCACCTGGGGAATTGTGGGAGGTGACGTCCATACGTCTTTTAAGATGCTGAGATATTGAGAAACGTTACCTACAAACTACCTACCTGCTGGTTTACCATTGTGGAGAGTTAGCACCCACCCCTGTCCTAGAAGAATGAAATATTCTAGGAAATATTAAAAAGGCAGAATATGATATTCCCCTGGACGTTGGTGAAATCCACATTTTTCTACTACCGGTTCTGTGGGCGTGGCAGGGGAAGGATACTGCAAAATCTCCATTCCCACCCCACTCCAGGGGAAGGATACTGCAAAATCCCCATTCCCTCCCCTCCTGGGGGAAGGATATTGCAAAATCTCCATTCCCACCCCACTCTGGAACCAGCCAGAGGTGGTATTTGCTGGTTCTCCAAACTGCTCAAAATTTCCACTACCGGTTCTTCAGAACCTGTCAGAACCTGCTGGATTTCACTCCTTCCCCTGGATGAGAAATGGAGAAACATGTTTTTTGAGGCAGGAAGCAGACTCACTCTTAATAGCTCCCCATCCTCCTCAATAGCCCACAGTAGATGTCAGCACTGAAGAGATAAAGAGATGGCTAAATCTATTCATAAGCAAATACTTGGGTCTTTGTTGGACCCAAAATCCAACAAAGGTAGGATTAGCCCTCAGCCAAAGTAGGAATTGCCCAAAGCCCCTTCATTACATCAGCCAGCAAAATTCAACCAAGCCTGGGGCACAGACAGCCCATAAGATTAGCTAAGACCTCCGCCCCCTGAGAGTCTGACAGCCAATAGGATACTTGTCCTTGTCACAGGAACAGGAAGCTCAAATTCAAAGCCCAAGAGAGGGTATAAATAACACTCACTCTCCAGTAAAGTAAAGAGGCGTAAAGTTGCCAAGGTTGGAGGCCTGTTCCAGCGGTGAAATCCAAATTTTTTTACTACCGGTTCTGTGGGTGTGGCTTGGTGGGCCTGGTGTGGCTTGATGGGCATGGTTTGGTGGGCGTGGCAGGGGAAGGATACAGCAAAATCTCCATTCCCACCCTACTCCAAGGGAAGGATATTGCAAAAACTCCATTCTCACCCTACTCCAGCGGAAGGATACTGCAAAATCCCCATTCCCTCCCAACTCCAGGGGGAAGGATACTGCAAAATCGCCATTCCCATCCCACTCTGGGGCCAGCCAGAGGTAGCATTTGCCGGTTCTCCGAACTACTCAAAATTTCCGCTACCGGTTCTCCAGAACCTGCTGGATTTCACCCTCTGCCCTGTTCTACCGCACACAGGCCATTCCTGCCCTTTCCCAAGGAGGGATTTAAAGTCTGTGACAAATACTGTAAGGAAATAATAGTTTCCATGGAAGGAAAAAAAAAATATCGGTAGAAATGAAGACATAAAAACATGCAGGGAAGACTAAACCCTTCACCTTGGCAGCCAGAGAGCCGGGCACGGCTGCTATCTCCCTGGCGGTTGGGACGAGCAAGCCAACTGCTATTAAGCAGTTCACCGCACTCTTTTCCTCCATCCCCCCACCCCATCACACCTCTGGAATAATTTCTTTTTAAAAAAAAAAACCAACCACCACCTACTCAAACCTCAAATGCCAGGCGACGCACCGATTATGGCAAATTAAATACATGTGCATCACCTTAATTAACTTGCATAATTAGTTCTGTGACTGTCTCCCTGACACCGACGCTGGAACCGGGGAAGGGAAGGCAGCTCAGCAACACAACCCCACTCTCCCATCAGCTAAAAAGAAAGGAAAAGTTGTCAGGTTGGGCTTGGGGGTTTGTTTGTTTTGTTTTTGCAAGCCCTCCCCCCCCCAAAAAAAAATCTCAAGGGTGGCGGGGCAAAAACGCAGCCTCCCTTGGCTGCTCGCCCCCTTATCCAAGCCCCTCCCCTCTTCGTCCTCCCCAAATAGATGACCTGACTTTTTTTTTAAGTGCCTATTTTCTGAATGGAAGGAAAGCGAGAGGCGATGAGTGAGTTCCATGCTAAGGGAGCCGCGCCGCCGTTTTTGCCGGGTCCTACTGCCCCTCCACTTCTGATCGCAGGAGGAGCCCTGCTTAGGAATCTGCCGGGGGGGGGGGGGGGGGGGGAGGGGGGGGGGTGCCTCCCCCCGGGGGGGGAAAAAAGGGGGGGATGAGAGACGCAGGGCTTTGCTAACTGGGGGAGAGAGGGAGATGAAAGAGGTCCAAGGTGTAACAGTAATAGGGTTGGAAGGGACCTTGGAGGTCATCTAGTCCAACCCCCTGCTTACGCAGGAGCCCTGTACTAGGGATTCGAACCGCCGAACTGCCAACCTTTCTGATGGACAAGCTCAGTGTCTTAGCCACTGAGCCACCTAGTGGGTGCAGTTCCTAAGAGATCTCCCCCTCCCCCCGCCCACCCTTCAACCTAGAAATAAAGGAGAAATTTTCTGACAGTGAGAACAAACAACCCAATGAAATAGAAGTTGCCTTGGGAAGTTGTGGGAGCTTCATCGCTGGAGGCTTTCAAGAAGAGACTGGACTGCCATTTGTCAGAAATGGTGTAGGGTCCCCCCCGCTTGGGTGGCGGGTTGGACAAGATGGCCTACACAAGGTCCCTTCCAACTCGGTTAATCTGTAAATCTGTAAATTTGCAATCTGTGCTTCTCGACACACCCGGGAACCTCATCCTGGCCACCTTAGCTGTTAATCCTGTCAGCAACATTGAAATGCGACCCATAGCTTTCTTTTCAAGGTTTTGTTTCTAGAATTATTGGCTTGCCTTAACTGTACATGGCACCGTCCATCTACTGGTGAACAGAAGTATTAGATACAGGACTCAACCAAGGAAAACTTGCCTCTTGTGAAAATTTTAAAAATTGCATTTTATACCGTGAAAGTCAGTGAAAGCGTCAACATTCCAGGTGCAAACAGTTGTTTAGTTTAGTTTAGTTTAGTTTAGTTTAGTTTAGTTTAGTTTAGTTTAGTTTAGTTTATTGTCGCTGAACCTCGTACAACCAAATTAAATGCCATCTTCATTGTCTTCTGCTTGGGTGATTGGATTAGATGACCTACAAACTCCCTTCCAACGCTGTTAATCTGTAATACATTTATCTGATGCAGGAGTCAGCAATGGCTAATTTTGATCCAAGATAGATTTAGACTTATATACTGCTTTACAGTGCTTTTACAGCCTTCTCTAAGCGGTTTTACAGAGTTAGCCTATTGCCCCCAACAATCTGGGTCCTCATTTTACCCACCTCGGAAGGATAGAAGGCCGAGTCAACCTTGAGCCTGGTGAGATTCGAACTGTTGGCAGCCGGCAGTCAGCAGAAGTAGCCTGCAGTACTGCACTCTAACCACTGCACCACCACGGTTCATTTGCATGCCCCCCCCTCCAAGATGCTTCGACTTAGACTAACTTTACTGTCACTTTGAATGTATGCTAATTTGCATACATTAAAATAAAATTTTAATGTATGCAGATTGCATGCAGCTCTCAAAAGGTCTCCATGTTCAGGTTTTCCCTCCCTCCATCGTCTTCTCAAATTTCCTATAATAGTGTTTCTCATTAGATGATGGATGGACTTCAATTCCCAGAATTCTCCCAGCCAGGTCTTCTGGAAGTTGAAGTCCATCCATCTTCAAGTGGGCCAAGGTTGAAAAACCTTATCCTACAAACAACCTTGAGAGGTAGATTCAGCGGAAAGAAAATGCTGTTATTCTGCTTGTGGTTACATAGGGATTCCATTTTTTATTCTTATTATTTTTCGCTTATAACATCAAATACAAAAGGATACAAAAGAAAAGAGTGGGAAAGTAATGGAGTTTGGGCAAAGGGGAAAAAATTGTGCTGACTTTCAACTCCCTTTGGTGCAATAGAGTAAGATAACAGCATCAAACCTCAACTTTTTGTTTTTACATAGCAATATAAACTAGCCATCTCTATAACAACAAACTAATCGGTAAAACCCAAAATCAAAGTTTCATTTTTCCCCCCCCACCTCAAGGACAAAGTCCAGAAGTGGTTTCCAAGTAAAAATAAAAATAACTGTGTGGTGCTTTTTTTCCCCCCCGTTAATCAAAGCAATCAATTTAGCCACCTCTGCTAACTCCATCAACTTTTGCAGCCATTCGTCCATTGTGGGAATCGAAGCGTCCTTCCATTTTTGCATTCTGCTGGTGGTTCCGTAAGGGATCCTAGACTGATTCCTCCTTTAAAGAGACAGTTAACCAATGGACTGTCTTGATTTGGTCTGCCTGGCGCAAACCCTGTCTGCAAGCTCAGAAACGTCACTTCAGTTCATAACTCTGCCAGTTCTCACAACTTCTGAAGGACATTTGGCCTCCCTGAGAATGAGCAGTTCTCAGCCTAGGCTCCATCCCCAAATACTGGGCCCCAGGAGTCTCCAAGTTGAACTATTCTGTGTTCACCTACAGCACTAACAGACAGCTTTGTTATTTATTTATGATCCTGGTTTATTGAACAACCCATGCTGGTTTGATTCACACCTAAACCCAGGTGACAATTCAAGAGTTTATACGCGCACAAGAGCCGATTCACACAGCTGGCTTAGCTAAACCCAAAAAAAACCAGACATTCTGGCCAGGCCCAAAAAGATAAATCCAATTTATTTATTTTTTTAACCTCCTCGGTTAAAGAGTAGCAGGCTAATCGTGGACAATGCAGCCCATAAAACCGGGTGGGGAAAATGCATGGTATGTAAAAAGGCTGCACAGAGGCATTCTCTTGCCCCTCCCCCCCTTATTTCTTTCACAAAGGGAACCATTGATTTTGCCTTCAAAGCTGCTCGCCCCACCCCAAGTTGATTTCTACTGGGAGAACCAAACCAAAGAGACTTTTGATTTGAGACCGAGCTTGCTGATTTCTGGAATGTTTTTTTTTTTTTTTTTTGTTGCAAAGTAGCAGCAAGTACGTTTGCCGTCCCAGGGCCATCAGACGTGATGCTGGTACCTACAACCAGGGGTGGGCTTCAAAAATTTCAGCACGGGGTTTTAGCAAGCCCAGTTGCTGGGTGGGCGTGGCCATGGTGGGCGTGGCCTAGTCGGCCTCCTGTACCGTCGTGGAGGAAGGGGGCTTTTTGCCCTCCCCAGGCTCCGGAGGCTTTTCTTGAGACTCCAGGAGGGTGAAAAAGGCCTCCCCAGGCTCCAGAGGCCCTCTGGAGGCGGAAACAGGGCCATTTCTGGCCTTCCGGTAGGCCAGTTTTTCAAACTCCCTGAGCCTCTGTGAGCGCCCTGCACTTACCTGATCCAAAACAGGCCGTGTGGGGACTCCTGGGAGGGGCAGGGTGGGGTGGGCGGGACCAGCCAGGAGAGGGATTTGGGGGTTCTCCAAACTGCACAGAATTTTAGCTAGAGGTTCTCCCGAACCCCCAGCAGCCCACTCCTGCCTACAGCCCAAAGTCCTGCTTTGGCATCATGCATGCAAGATTCATCCCACCCACCTCCTTCTCCTGGCTGGTGCACAGGAGGGAATCACCAAAGTATCAGAAAAACAGAGCCAACTCTTTTAGCATTCTCCATGTGGATGGGGGGAAAAAACACCCCAGAGGCTTTTTCTGGGTCTCCAACTAAATTAAAGGTGACAAGATTCCTGATTTCTTTCTTTCTTTTTTTTTTTAAAGAGAGACCTGCTCTTTATCATGCTGAAGGTAAGAAGCTGTGTTAAAGAGTGAAAGAGGTTTGCATAAATGAGGCGTCCCGGAATATCTCCTCTACCCAGGTAGTCCTCGAGTTACGACCACGACATTTCAGCTGCTACGCAAGACAGTAGTTATGTTTACTTTTTGTCTCGTCTTGCCACCGTTGTTAAGCGAACCACTACGGTTGTTAAGTTAGCGATGGGGTTGATAAGAGAATCTGGCTTCCCCATTGACTTTTGCCTTATCAGAAGATTGCAAAACTGGAATTACATGATTCTGGGAGATTGCTACCAATCTTAAATATGAACCTAGTGGCCAAGCATCCAAATTTTGACTGTGGGGATGCTGCAATGGTCGTGTGAAAACCAGTAATAAGTCACCTTTTTCCATTGGTGCAGTAACTTTGAACAGTCACTAAACAAAAGTCTGTAAGTCAAGGATTATCTGTGCACAAACACACTCCTACAAAATATCTTCCTGCACCTAGAAGCTTTTTTCTCCCCGTCTGCAGCTGAATGGAGAGCAATCCTGATCAAGAGATTTTTCCAAAGAGCAGCTTTCAGTTCCATTTTATGTAAGATTCCAGCAGGTGCAAGTGCCAACCTTCCAGATGTCTAATTGCCATCCAAGGCAATTTGGGCCTCGGTTTGGAAGAAAAGGGGATGAAGTGCACAACTCCACAGCATGAGTGGGGTTACGATCAGAATCCGCCTCCTTCAAAGATAAGACTTGGGGGTCTAGATCAGCGGTCCCAAACCACCGGTCCATGAACCGACACGGTCCGCAGCATGCCAGAAACCGGTCTGCGCAAACAAGCGAGGCCCCATCTGCGGGATGCAGGCAGCAGGCAAAACCACGCTCCCTCTGGACTGCGGAAAAACCTCTCTCTCCGGAACCAGTTCCTGATGCCCAAAAGATTCGGGGGTCACGGGTCTAGATCAGGGGTAGGTTCTAAATTTTTTTACTACCGGTTCTGTGGGCGTGGCTTATTTTGTGGGCGTGGTTTGATGGTTGTGTGACAATTCTTTAGGATTTAGCAGAGGGACTGGTCTACCAGGCTTTTAACTGCTTGCAGAGCTGTACCGGTCTACCCATTTGTTTTTGGAGGCACCGGTCTACCACCACACTGCCTTTTAACACTGATCAGCTGTAGGGCGGCCCTTTGAAGCCCCGCGGCAAGTTTAAACAGTTTTTTTCCTTCTAACCGATCAGCTGGGACTCAGGAGGCAGCAATAGATTGGGGGTGGGGCCAAATAAAAGGTAAGAATAACGCGGTGGCGGGCAGCTCCTGAACAAAGAGAACCGGTTCAGTGACATCATATCGTCACCACTACCGGCTCGGCAGAACCAGGCGCAACCAGGAGGAACCCACCACTGATTTAGATCCAGCCAATGGCCACCAATTTCCTATTGCAAGTTCCCTTCCTTCGTTCAAAAACACAGAACGCATCTCATCTGCCCCAGCAAACAGCAGGTCTCTCCCACCCCCGTAACTTAAGCAAGATTCAAGCAGATTCACGAAAGACACTTATGTGTCGTACAGGGAGCCTCGACTTACAATCATTCATTTAGCGACTGTTCGAAGTTACAAATGGCCCTGAAAAAAAAAATGACCTATATACCCGGTCCCCACACTTACAATTGTTGCAGCATCGCCATGGTCACGTGATCAAAATTTGGATGCATCCCAGGGTCATGTGATCACGTCTTTGCAATCTTCCTAGCCAGCTTCAGCCGAGCAAAGTCGGGGGGGGGGGGGACTGGACTTGCTGAAGAGCAATTTAACGACTGCTGTGATTCATTTAACAACCATGACAAATAGGATGTAAAATTGGGCAAGACTCCCTTAGCAACCGCCTTGTTTAGCAATGGAAAGTCTGATCCCACCTGCAAACCTAAGTTATGGACCCAGCCCGGCCAGCAGTTTTCTATTTCCAGTTTTTACCTCCCATTTTAAAAATAAATTCCCATCCTCCATTTCTCCAAAACAAAGGCAGTTGCTCCATAACAAAGGGCTATCTTCCCCCCCCACCCCTCATTGCCCCAGCCCTCCGTGACTTAGCAGGGTGCAAACAAATCCGCTTTCTGCTCCCGGCCCTGCACCGTACAAATCAACCCCTCCTAGCACCACATACACTATAGATACGCACAAAAACCAATCAAGGAACAAGAACACACGCATAAAGAAATTGCCATTTGAAGCTAAAATCCTCCGTGATTGCCAAATTGCAGATCGCTCTTTTGAATTCGCCATCTGCAACTGGCAGTGTGCTTTTTTTTTTCCCCTTTCCCCAAAACTGGGAAGAAAACGTCACTCTTCCTGCTCCTTTTCTCCTTTCCAAGGCAAGTAGTTGTCTTTGTGCGTTTCAAAGGGACAGCAAAATCAGTGTTTTTCAATCTTAGGAATTTAAGATGTCTGGACTTCAATTTCCAGAATTCCCCAGTCAGCTTGAGAAACAGTGTCCTAGGTCCGTGGTGGCGAACCTATGGCACGCGTGCCGGAAGTGGCACGCAGAACCATCTCTCCGGGCAAGCGAGCCATCACACTCATTGCTCTTTTGGGTTCCGTCATGCTCAGCTGGTCTTCATGCACGAGGGAGCGCCGGAAGCTGGAAAAGCCGCCGTCCAGAGCACATGGACGCGCTGGGAAGATGATCGTCCAGTTTCCAGCACACGCATGTGCACCGGACACCTGGTCTTCATGCACACATGCATGCCAGAAACCAGAAGACCAGGTGGCCAGTGTGCATGCACATGCACGCCGGAAACCGGAAGTTGATCTTCCCAGCGCGCACATGCGCCCCGGGCAGCTGCTCTTCCAGTTTCCGGCACACGCATGTGCACCAGCCAGCTGGTCTTCATGCACGCATGTGTGTCAGAAACCGGAAGAGCAGCCACCCGGTGGACATGCACATGCCGGGAAGATCATCTTCCGGTTTCCGGAATGCATGCACACTCCTGTTTTGGCACTCGGTGCCGAAAAGGTTCACCGACACTGTCCGAAGTCATCGGTTAGGATATCCCTAAAAAATTGGTCCCATAACCCAAAAACATTCCTTCACACATTCAAGCCGCGTGAGCGTTTCATTGCCTTCCATTATGGAATGACAACATTCCACACACCATGTTCAACCACCATTTAATTCAGAGGATTCAGCAATCCATGCTCCTCAAGGTGCAATTTTTCAAAAGGACAAGTTGGAGGGATCGCATTAAAAAAGAGGGGGGGGGAAACCAACCAGATCAAGCTTTTCAAGATATAGACTAGAGCCGGGGTCAGCAACCCGCAGCTCTGGAGCCGCATGTGGCTCTTTCATCCCTATGCTGCGGCTCCCTGTTGCTGGTCGACTCCACAATTGATAGGGGTTTCAGTTAGGACAGGTAGAGGAAAAAGGATGCCGTCCTAGAAGGAGACTCTATGGTGGGGAAACCGACTTCCAGTTGGCAGAGGAAAAAGGACGTCACGCTAGGAGGAGACTCTATGGTGGGGGAACCGGACTTCCAGTTGGCTCCAGAATTGAACAGGGGCTTCCGGTTAGGACCTTTGTGGCTCTTTGAGTGTTTAAGGTTGCCGACCCCTGGACTAGAGGGAAGCATGGTCAAAACTCACTCTGTCTTCCCTGGGATTCTGCTAAATGTGAAAGTTTAGGGAACTTTGCTTCCAGGTGTTCTACAGGTGCTCTGTTTTTCCTCTTCATTTCTTTCTTTTTCTTTTTTTAAACAACCTTTCATCTGCTTAAAAGAGGGAAGGGATCCGTAAGCCCAAGATAGCCTGCGTTCCCCTCCTTCTGACGTAGATTTGTTACAGTTTGTCATTTTTAACCATTTATTTGAGTCCGGCTCTTGGGTGAATTTATAGTGCTCTCCCATGTTACCCTGTCAGCTTCTTTCAACTGTTGTTATGTTCAACTTTGCATCAGATTTGATGTTCTCAAGCCAGCGTGTTCTTTGCTTGCCTCTTCCTCTTGTTCCCCTGACCATTCCTAGCACCATTGCCAATGAATTCGCACGCATAACATGGCCCAGGTAAATCAGACGTCATCTTATGAATATGGCTTCCAGTGATGTACAACAGAAAACAACAGAGTCAGAAGGGACCTTGGAGGTCTTCTAGTCCAACCCGCTGCTCAAGCAGGACACCCTACACCATTGCAGACAAATAGTTGTCCAAGCTCTTCTTAAAAACTTCCAGTGATGCTTCCAGCACCCACAACTTCTGAAGGGAAGCAGTTCCACTGGTTAATTGTTCTCAATGTTAGGAAATTTCTCCTTAGTCCTAGGTTGGTTTCTCCCAGTGGTGAAATCTGATTTTTTTTTTTTACTACTGGTTCTGTGGGCATGGCTTGGTGGGCATGGTATAACTCGGTGGGCGTGGCAGGGGAAGGATACTGTAAAAAAAATTTTTTTTTAATTTGATTTATATGCCGCCCTTCTCCGGAGACTCAGGGAGGCTTACAATGCGTTAAGCAATAGCCTTCATACTTTTGTATATTTATACAAAGTCAGCTTATTGCCCCCACAAACTGGGTCCTCAATTTACCTACCTTAGAAAGGATGGGAGGCTGAGTCAACCTTGAGCCTAGGCGAGATTCGAACCTGCAATAATTGCAGGCAGCTGATGTTAATAACAGGGCTTTAGACCACCGTAGGCTCAAAATCTCCATTCCCTCCCCACTCCTGGGGGAAGGATATTGCAAAATCTCCATTCCCACCCCATTCTGGGCCCAGCCAGAGGTGGTATTTGCCAGTTCTCCGAATTACGAAAAATTTCCGCTACCGGTTCTCCGGAACCTGTCAGAGCCTGCTGGATTTCACCCCCCCGGTTTCTCCCCTTGTTTATTTTTCCTCCATTGTTTTTTTGTCCTGCCTTCAGGTGCTTTTGGAGAATAGATTGACAACCCCCCCCTCTTTTCTTTCTGGGAGCCCCTCAAATATTGGAACACTGCTATCATGAATCTGCTTTTATACCATTTCACACTTCTCTGTTAGTTATTCTGGCTGTCCATGGTACATGCAGTCATTTACGCTAGCGCCACAGTTCAAAGGCGTCGATTCTCCTTTGATCCGATTTTGTTATTCTCGATATAATAAAGGCAATACGGACTGAAGGGAAGGGCAGGCCTTGCGTTCTTCAGGGTATCTTTTTACACTCGACATGGTCCAAGCTAGCGCTAGATTCAAGCTCTCACAAAAGTTAGCCTAGTGGAAAATCTGTTTCTCTTCCATCCAATAGCCCACCCTCGCAATTACAAAAAAAAAAGAAGGGCAAGCAGGATGAAGGGAAAGGGTGGGGGTGGGGGGCACACAATTGCTGGATTCTAGTCACTTATTTTATGCATTTTTTTTAAAAAAAAAAGCTCTCGCAACAATTAATTCTGGCATCAAACAGAGGAAGTGTTTTGTAAGCACATTTGCATAAAAGGGCTCAGTTGCTGTCTCTGGACTGCACCCCCTCCCCTTTTCTGGATACAGACCCGGGAGTGTGGCCCCACCGTGGGGGGTCTGATGCACCCGGCTGGGTATTCTAATGCGCATATTAATGAGCAATTACAGGGAGGGGAAATGAAGGAGGCCGACTCTTCCTTTTCAACAGTAGCCAAACTGCAAACTCTACACAATGTTCAGAAGTTCTCCATTTCACAGGTATGTTCTTAATCCCAGCCCTCTTTTCGGAGTCCCAGCAGGCAAGGGGGTTTTCAAAATGTGGCTCACTGCTCATTTTAAGGAACTTCAGCTGCTACCCAAGGTTCTTTATTTCAGAGTTACTGCCCCTTCCACCAGAAGCTCATAAATCTATATAGAACATAGCAGATGCTCCCTTGTTTCTTTTCTCTTTTCAAGGCTATGTAAAAAAAAAAAAATAACTGCTGTCTTATTTCAAACCCTGCTTTTCTAGAAAATCTTTTTATTCTGAAATTATTCAGTTGATAAGCCTGGTTACCAGAGAACTTTCATTCTGAAAGCATATGACTCTTTCGGGGGAGAAAGAATGGCTTCCACATTAAGGATGCAACATTTTAGAGCCAGCTTGGTCCAATGGTCAAGACTCCAGATTAAAAACCAGGAGAGGGGAGTTCTAGGCCTGCTTTTGGCATGAAAGATTGGAGGACTTTGGGCCAATTACGAGGAGACCATGAGTTCTAGTCCCGCCTCGGCCATGAAAGCCAATCACTACTTTGGGCCAATCACTAGGAGATGCTGAATTCTAGTCCCTCCTTAAGTGAAAGAGTCAGCTGGTGACTTTGGGCCAATCACCAGGAGACGGTGAGTTCTAATCCCGCCTTGGCCATGAAAGCTGGCTGGGTGACTTTGGGCCAATCACCAGGAGACGGTGAGTTCTA
>WNWU01000046.1:2846335-2877345 GCA_012654045.1 Ptyas mucosa | reverse complement strand
ATTCCTTGTGTGTCCAATCACACTTGGCCAATTAAGAATTCTATTCTATTCTGTTCTGTTCTGTTCTATTCTATTCTATTCTATTCTATTCTATTCTATCCTATTCTATCCTATTCTATCCTATTCTATCCTATTCTATTCACCAAAGATAAATTCCTTGTGTGTCCAATCACACTTGGCCAATTAAGAATTCTATTCTATTCTATTCTATTCTATTCTATTCTATTCTATTCCATTCCATTCCATTCCATTCCATTCCATTCCATTCCATTCATATGCACCAAAGACAAATTCCTTGTGTGTCCAATCACACTTGGCCAATAAAGAATTCTGTCTATGCATAAACGTTCCCTCCCCTTTTTTTTGTTTGGGTTTTTTTTAATAAAAACCATTTTGGTGACGAGCCACACAGCCCCAGTTAGGGCTATTTCCCCCAAACCACTATCAATCCTTAAATCAGCCTAAAAAGAGCAATCTTTTTTTTATAAGTTGGGGTATTGTTTGTTGTTATTGTTGCTATTGTTATTATTATTATTATTATTTACCATGCCGCTTTGTCACTAAAATGAATATGTGTGTGCTCTGTTGGAGATTGCGGATCACAAGAAAGACGAGCAGTAAATTAAAGGTACATTAAGGGTGTTAAAAAGGGTAAAATACGCACTGCAAAGCAGTACATATTTCACATGGCATAGAGGGGAAAATGCTCCTGGGAACCGTCTTTCAGGATTGCCAGACATGTAATTCTTGATGAGGTGTCTTTTTATTTAAAAAAAAAAAAATACCCGTTTTTCCTAGACAAAATGCAAAGCTAATGGCTTTTTCATTCACTCTCCCATCTTTGCTACGTAACTAAGCATTAACAATGGACCGGGCTCTATTTTTACACAGAAGAACTCCAGAAATGGCACATGAACATGTACACCTCTTCACAGTCCATCAAGCTAATCTTGAAAGCCATTTTTCAATAAGGAAAAATGATTCTCCCATTTCGTCAAATACTTACTGGCTCCTGCTTGGGGACACATCCAGATTGCGTTAGAGGAAAGTTGTACGGGAGCAGTTAGATTGCCAGGCGATATCTATTACTTTTCTTTTAAAAAATCAACACTTTCCCTGTAAAAAAAAGAGAGAGAGAGAGAAGAATGAAAATAGTCTATAACGACTTCCCTCTATTGTCTCACTTTTATTGTTTTTCATTTCTTCTTAAACACCTTAGTTTAAAGGTCAGTGCTACTCTGAACGCTGTTTGTTTTACGTTCTTGCTGTGCAGAAGGAGGCTATGCTCTAACCTGGTTTACCCATTAAGCCACAATGTGTATTTTTTTGTTTTATATATTACTTTTTGCACCCAGCTTTTGTCTTAGCGTGTTGTGCAAACTCAGTCATTTCAAACCTCAATTGTTGGTGTTGCCTATTTTGCAGTTCCAGACAACTGTAACAAATTCAACAAACCATAGTTAAAACAAACCTGAGTTATTTTAGTTCATGAAACCAATTAGTTTAAATTGGGGTAGGCAACCGTTAATTTTAGACTAGACTAGACTAGACTAAAATAATAATTCTCTAGACATTTTGCCACCTCAATAAACCCCAATAGCTAGAATTAGAGGAGATTCAAAATATCCAGAGGGTCTCAATTTAAAATAAATAATATAAATCTAACTGAACTACTGAATTCTTCTTGCTGGATGTGACTGGACGATGTTCTGCTAGGGATATTTTCATGCACATTCCCATAGAACAGGTTTTTTTTCCCAACCTTGGCCATTTTAAGATATACAGATTTCATCTCCGAGAATTCCCCAGCCAGCATGCTGGCTGGGGAATTCTGGGTGTTGAAGTCCACAGATCTTAAAAATGACCAAGAACGAGAATCTCTACCATAGATGTTTGGATTTAGTGACCTCAGCCAATCTTTTAACTCTAAGCTTCTAGGAAAGGAGACATTTGACAATATTCCCAAGCTTTCCTTAGCAGAGAAGCTCATGTTACAGAAGAGGAAGATTGTTACCTGTTTTTGCACCTTTTTTGAAGATTTGTTCCACTCTAAACCTCCACTGTTTAGAGGTTTGTTGAAAACCTCTAAACAGTGCAAAGCAGGGGTCTCAACCTTAGCAACTTTAAGCCTGGTGGACTTCAACTCCCAGAATTCCCCAGCCAGCAAAGCAAAGCTGGCTGGGGAATTCTGGGAGTTGAAACCCGCCAGGCTTAAAGTTGCCAAGGTTGGAGACCCCTGGTGTAAAGGATTAGTTGCCTACAGTACTCCTTAAACATCCTTGCAACAATAAACATTGCAAAACGAATGCTCACCACACGTTGAAGGAAGATTGCTTATAAGCTGGTCAGGACAGAGAATTACCCTGGTTTTCAACTTGGAGAACTATGATCTGAGGTGTAAGGCTGGCTTTCCTTATGGTTATGCGCTTGGGATAAACGCTTCCATCTTATCAGTCAGAAAAGCTACTGGATTTGTCTCCAAAAGCGGCACGATAGAAATAAATTGCAGTCAATCCTCTGGGACAAGAGACCCCTGCCTATATGCCAGCCAGTCTATTTTCTTTTAATGCTCTCTTAACCGTCAAAAGCTAAGATTTTATTATTTTCGATCATTAGGCAGAAAAACATTTAATGCTTCCACAATAAAAGCTCTTCCTCACAGTTGTTAAACTGTTATTGCAGCTTTGAAGGAAGCAGGTTACGAGCTCCGGCGTCATCCGTGAAAATACGACTTTTCTTCCGCAACAGGTGATTAGACTGGCCTCAGGCAAGGTTACTGCATCTACGATTCCAAATAAGAGATACTGGAACTGTCCCTTACACTTTTTCCTTAATCAGGCCCAGATCAGGGGCATCAAGTATATTTAGGAAGATCTCAAACAGTTACTGGTATAAAGAAAATTTAAGGCAGGCGTGGCTTCGATCAGCATCAGAATCAGTGTTTACCTAGGACCGTGATGGCAAACCTATGGCACATGTGCCAGAAGTGACATGCAATGACGCAGAGCCCTCTCTGTGGG
This sequence comes from Ptyas mucosa, assembly GCA_012654045.1. NCBI lineage: Eukaryota > Metazoa > Chordata > Lepidosauria > Squamata > Colubridae > Ptyas > Ptyas mucosa. The sequence goes on along the minus strand of WNWU01000046.1, from coordinate 2,874,325 downwards.
CACACACTCTGTCGCTAGCTGCTCTTTTGGTTTCCGGCGCACACACATGTGCCGGCCAGCTGATCTTTGCGCGTGCCGGAGCCCCGGAAACTCAAAGGCCAGCTGGCCTGTGCACATGCATGTGCTATAAACTTGAAGACTAGGTGGCCAACACGCACATGCGCGCCGGCCAGCTGGTCTTTGGATTTTTGGGGCTCTGGCTCCGACAGGATAGTGGGGAATGGAAGGAGTCCATCCATTCCTGTCAGAGCTGAGGAAGCTTCTTGGATGAGAAGCGAAAAATCTTCGAAAGAAAAAAACAAGAAAGTCCAGTTGCCTCCTGAAAAAAAGCAGCTTTGGGATAACCATGGCCTGGATGACTGAGAATCTCTACAGACTGCCAGAGAGGAAAGAAACAGAAAATTTTCCCAGGGGTGGGATTCAGCCAGTTTGGACCGGTTCGGGCAAATCGGATGTTAATTTCAATCTGGTTCGACGAACCGGTAGTTTCAAGGACTGGTTGACCCTGCCCACCCCGCCCCGCCCCTCCGAGGAGTCTCCACGCAGCCCGTTTTGGATGCCAGGTAAGTGCAGGGCCTGCACGGAGGCTCTGAGAGGGTGAAAAAAGGGCCTACTGCAAGTTCCAGAAGCTTCCAGAGCCCAGGGAAGGCTGTTTTTGCCCTCCCGGAGGCTCAAGAAAAGCCTCTGGAGCCTGGGGAGGGTGAAAACGCCTCCCCCCCCATGGTTCAGGAGGTCAAGTAAGCTACGTCCACCATGCCCACGCCCACTCAGCAACCGGGCAGAGAAACGGTTGCTAAAATTTCTGAATCCCACCCCTGAATTTTCCCCACTTCTTTTCAAAGCACATAACAGGATATTTTTGTTCCTCGGCGGTGCTCAACCTTGGCAGCTTGAAGATGTGTGGATTTCAACTCCCAGAATTCCCCAGCCAGCTGAAAGCCTCACGCCTTAGGCATGAAAGCCATTGGGAGTTGAAGTCCATACATCTTCAAACTGCCAAGGTTGGGAATCTCTGCTCCAGAAGCTGTCGCAAGCTCCTCTGAAAACAGGAGAATGCTTGCATGATAACTTTTGCACTCTTCGGTTGCTCCGCTGGAGGGAACGTTGTGATCCGCGTCTGTTCCCAGCTGTTGAAGATCACAGAAATAAAGATGATTCCACCGTCAGTTTTAATACACCTGGAATGAGTCGGGATTGGAAACCATGCCATCTGGAGCTGCCTTTTGTGAGATCAATGAGCCAAATGAATAGAGGATTGCTCGAGGAAAATGCTCCGTCTTCAAATCCATGGAGGATTCCCATTACCAAATGCCAGGCCAGCTAATACCTCCACATCTTCCAAGAAGCTAAGATTCAAACTTTGGCAAGCCGCCATGTGTGAGTTCCCAAGACGCAGGCAACTAAAGATCTCTCGAAGCCAATCTTCTGTTTTCAAAAACTGACCTCACCACAGTAGCCAAGAAGGGAACAAGAAGGCCAAAAGAAGCAGGTAACTACTCTTTGTTCCGCTGGCTCCCATTCAGCTTGTACAATTTCTCAAAGAGGATGGAGCCATCAAACATCTTTTGTGTGTGCCTTCATTTAAGAACCACAACTAGCTGCAGAAGGAGAGAACTACAGGGTGGAAAGGCTGCAAATCTAGCTTGAGGCAACAGCAGGGATCAAATCTAAACCTACCGAATGTTCTGAACTCAGCAGAGCTAGTTTGGTGGATTGGAGGAGGTGCTGGCCTAGAAACCAGGAGACAGTGAGTTCTAGTCCCACTTTAGGCAGATAAGCCAGATGGATGACTTTGGGCCAATCACCAGGAGATGGTGAGTTCTAGTCCTGCCTTAGACATAAAGCCAGCTGGGTGACTTTGGGCCAATCACCAGGAGACGGTGAGTTCTAGTCCTGCCTTAGGCAGGTAAGCCAGTTGAGTGTCTTTGAGTTGTCTTGTCACTCTCCCTCATCCCAACCCACCTCACAGAGTCATTGTTGTGAGGGAAAATAGTAGGAGGAAAGAGTATTAAGTATGTTTTCTGCCTTCAGTTATTAATAAAAATAATAAAGGCGGGATATAAAGAAATAAGATAAAGGCAGCATGGTAGAACAGCATGCAACCCAGGATATCAGCCTGGATAGGTGTAAAAAGGCCAGGATGGTGGCCGACAGACACATAATCAATGCCCCCCCCCTCCTCTGATACCTGTAAAAGAGGACCAGGATTTAATTTCATTGTAATAACCCTCATCTTGATTTTTTTTTTTTTTGCTAGTGACATTCTCCTTCCTCTAATAAACAAGCTGATATTCCTATAAACGAAACACCCCCCAAGTTAAAAGAGGACGAAGCTCCCTTCAGGTGTAAAAAGGTACCCATCAGAGGTGGGTTTCAGCAGGTACTGACCAGTTCTGGAGAACCGGTAGCAGATGTTTTGAATAGTTCGGAGAACCGGTAGTAAAAATTCTGACTGGCCCTACCCCCATCTATTCTCTGCCTCCCAAGTCCCAGCTGATCGGGAGGAAATGGGGATTTTGCAGTATCCTTCCCCTGGATTGGGGTGGGAATGGAGATTTTACAGTATCCTTCCCCTGCCACGCCCACCAAGCCACACCCACAGAACCGGTAGTAAAAAAATTCGAAACCCATCACTGGTACCCATGTTACATCATGCTCTGATAGCGAATGGATCATAGCTTCAATTAATTGATACACACACACCTCAAAAAAAGCAAGCCACTCTGTGGAAAACTCCGTACCTTCAACTTTGCAGAAAGCTACTGCCTAAAAATTACAAGGATTACAAGATAAAATTCACACCGTACAAGGTAATTGTCACTTTGTACGGCATGACTCTGGAAGTTTAGCAGCTGCAATCCAGGTAAGAAATCAGCAGGCAAAGAAGAAACCGGTATGAGACAAGAGCAGGGGGAAGATTTTAAGGGATTTTAAAAGGGAAAACCCTTTAATGGTTTGCCTGTCAGGTTCCATATTGTAAGAATACCCTCTGTACCGGGAGTAATAAAGGACGGAGAATATCCCTACCTACCGTGTTCGAATTTGAATCCTCGTTGAAGTGTAACCCATTAAAAGAAACTCTTCATTTGAATAGATGAAGGAATTATACATAATGGATGAAGGAGTTAGGTAATTAAGCTCCTGGCTAAATAATGGGTCACTGTCTCAGGTTGCCATTCTGTGGTTCCTGGAAGGGCCTTTTCGTTTTGAAGGCTCTACAAGCAAAGAACAGGACGCCTACCCAGCAACCAGGCAGAGAACCCTTTGCTAAAATTTTTGAAGCCCACCCCGTGTGGTACCCACGTCTGCCCGCCTTGCTGCTGTTTATCCTCTTCTCCTCCTCGTTCCGTCTATCTTTCCCAGCATTATAGACTTTTCATATTAGTTCCTATAACAAATCCAAAATACAATCATTTGTGCCTTGAGTGAAAACTCCGCATTGATTGGTTCCACGATCTATCGTTTGTTTTGTTGGCTATCCAGAGTATTCTCAGGACTCTTTTCCAACTTCAGGGTTTGTTTGTTTTTTAAGGCTTTATTAAGGTTTATTAAGAGTATAAAATACAACTTCAAGGTTTGAAAGTGACAACGTTCTTTCTATCCTGTTTCTTCAAGGTCCGAGTTTGGCTTCCACAGAAGTTCGCAAGGGGAACCGTTGGTGCCCCAGTTCCAATCTTTGTTAAGGGATTGGCACGTCCTGGTAGCTGAATTCAGATAGTGCCTACCGGTAACTTATAAACATCCATTTAGTGACCGTTCAAAATTACAGTGCACTGTAAAAAAGTAACTTATGACCAGTTCTCATACTTATGAACATTGCAGCATCCCCCGTGCTCATGTGATCACAATTTTGGTCCTTGCAACCAAGATGCAATTACGATGGTTGCAGTCAACCGTGATGGCCAACTTCCCACCTGGCTTCTGACAAGCAAAATCAATGGGGGAAGTCGGAATCACTTAACAGTGGCAAAACCAGGATGTAAATTTGGGTGCGACTCCCTTTAAAAAAAATATATCTTGGCTTGACGATTTTTAAGAGGTCGTAAAGTGGGGTAAAACTTACTTAACAGGTGTCTTGCTCAGCAACAGACATTCTGGTTCCATTTGTTTGTAAGTCAAGGACTATCTTTATGTGTTCAGGGCCTCCATGGCCAAGTGCTAGTCTGCAGCCTATTTCTGCTTATTTCTTCTCCGTTTATATTGACGTGCCATTTCTTTCTTTTTTTTACCTCTTTACCAAAAGGCGGAAAGATGAACACGGGCCATTGTTCTGCTACCCCTTCTTCCCCCCCCCTTTTTTTTTTCCAAACAATTTTTTTTTTTTAAGCAAAGGGGGAAAACATCTCAGCCCCCCCCCCCCCCCCAAGAGAGGGTTGCAAATCAGGGGAGACAGGTTAACAAGAAGGCGCGCTTATGCTGAGCCAGGCGAGAGGATAAAAGGCCAGGGAAGCCACCAAATTGCACTGGGCAACAGACCAGAAAAGTAAAGATGAATGGACGGCGTTTTTGTAGATCAGAAAAGAGGAAAGCTTGAGTTACAAGGAGAGATTAAATTGGACCCAGAGTAGCTAAATAGCCGGAGAAGAAGAACATCATCTTCTACACCGAAATATCTACTCAGAAGATACTAAAGGTCACGCATGGAAGGAGGTTGGAGCACTGTTTGTGGAAGAGAAGTCCGGGAACATCTCACTGAGTGAAGCTTCGCTTCGACTTCGAGAACAATCAATCCTGTGGAACGGGTCTGGCCTTCAAAAGTTGGGGGAGCTTCATTACTGGAAGGTTTCCAGAAGAGATTGGACAGCCATCTGTTGGAAATGGCATAGGGTCTCCTGCTTGAACAGGGGGTTGGACTAAATGACCTACAAGGTCCCTTCCAACTCTTGTTATTCTGACTTTAAGCCAGAGGTGGGGTCCAGCAGGTTCTGACCAGTTCTGGAGAACCGGTAGTGGAAATTTTGAGTAGTTCGGAGAACCGGTAGTAAAAAGTCTGACTGGCCATGCCCTCATCTATTTTCTGCCTCCTGAGTCCCAGCTAATCGGGAGGAAATGGGGATTTTGCAGTAACCTTCCCCTGCTATGCCTACCAAGCCACGCCCACAGAACCGGTAGTAAAAAAATTTGAAACCCACCACTGCTTTAAGCAGATGGCAAAAGCCCCCCACCCATTAGTGGCTACTCCCTTTTCCTCCCACCCTCCGATCTCTCAGGGCCATCCTCCCTCCAAGTTTGTTTGGTTTGGGGCTTACTTAATGGCATTTGTGAACCTAGACACAGTGGCTTGTCCATCAAGTTTTGTAATTCAGTCTGCGGTCCAAATCCAGACAGTAACGAGGTTTATTCAGTAAAGCCTAATCAGCAAACAATAGCTTAGCATAAGCCAGATCAGTGTCAAGTAAGTTCTCAAGCTCGCTTTGAAATCAACGTCTTTCCACGATCATGAAACGTCTTGTCACGTTTGGGAGACAGTTCTTCCTGCGCTGTTCCCGGAGAAGAGTTGCTCAAGGATGGGTCTCGCTACAGGTAGTCCTCGACTTGCGACGGAACAGGAGCCTGCCTATTAAGGTCGTAAGTCGTGATGATCTTAAACAGGGGCGGCCTTCAAAAATTTTAGCAAGGGGTTCTTTGCCCAGTTGCTGAGTGGGTGTGGCCGAGTCAGCCTCCTGCACCACAGGTGGGGGAGGAGCTTTTATGCCCTCCCCGGGCTTCAGAGGCTTTCTTGAGCCTCCATGAGGGCAAAAACAGCCTCCCCAGACTTTGGAGGCCCTCTGGAGGCCGGAAACGGAACTTCCGGTAAGCCCATTTTTCTCCCTCCCCAAGCCTCCATGCCGCTCTGCACTTACCTGTATCCAAAATGGGCCACATGGGGACTCCTGGGAGGGGTGGGGTGGGTGGGGCCAGCCAGGAGTGGGATTTGGGGGTTCTCTGAACAGCACAGAATCTTAGCTAGAGGTTCTCCCGAACCCCTGCGAACCCCCAGCAGCCCACCCCTGGTCTTAAAACGGGTCACCCACCTGATCAGCCTAATTTTATAATCTTTTTTGCGGTGGTTGTTAAGCAAACACAACAGGTATTAAGCAAATGCCACAGTCATTAAGCCAATTGTTCGCTGTGGGGTGCTTTGCCGAAACCCCACGTGAATGTTGGTTTGGGGCAAAAACAGAATACAGGTAGTCCTCGACTTACAACAGTTCATTTAGTGACCGTTTCAAAGTTACAACGGCACTGAAAAAAAGTGACTTATGAACTTGTTTCACACACTCGCAGCATCCCCACGGTCACGTGATTTTACATTCGGATGCTTGACCATCGACTCACATATATGACGGTTGCAGTGTCTCTGAGTTATGTGACCCCCTTTGGTGGCTTTTTGACCAGCAAAGTCAATGGGGAAACCACATTCACTTAACAACCGTGTTACTGATTTACGAACCGCAGCGATTCACTTAACAGATGTGGCGAGAAAAGTCGTAAAATGGGGGCAAAACTCACTTTACAAATGTCTCACTTAACAACATAAACGTTGGGCTCAGTTGTGGCCGTATGTTGAGGGCTACCTGTAAATTGCAGTCATGTGACCATGGGAAGCTGCAAATGGCCATAAATCTGGGCCAGGTGATGTGATTGTAGGAGATGCAGCCTTCAGAACTTCAGAGCTGAGTTGTATATACCCTTTTGGAGGTCCATTATCACTTTGAACGGTTGCTAAAGCAACCCGTCATAAGTCAAGGACCATCTGTATGGACAAGAAGCAGGTCTCTAGGATACAAGGCAAGGATCTTTCTCAGCCTTCCTTAAAAGTGCTAGAAACTCAACCGGGGACCTACCGCGTAAGTAGTCTGTCCATTTCCACTTACTCTGCCTTCTGTCTTCAATTTAATTCCGGGGATGGGAGTGGGGGAGAGTGTATTTCTGCTATCAGACTATTGAAAACCAGTTTTTTTTGCAGAGCAGAACTCGCTGGAACCGACTCAAGAAAATCACCTTTTCAGAGCTACAGCCGAGAAGCTTCTCCTGTAATCTTCTGCTTGATTGTTTACGGGTCTGTTCCATTGTGCCAGCCTTCAAACCCAGCCAGCTTTCATACCCTCTTTCTTGCCTTTGAAAAACGCGTCAGTTTTCATTTAAGGGAAACACATCATCAGACGCACTGGGAGAATTCTTAACTTTCTCTCTTTTTTTTTTTAATGTTGCTTCTGGTTTCCTGGAACTGTCTTCTGGTCCTTGGAGGCTCGTCGGGTGTTCCGGAGTGACACCAGATTGCGCTACCCCGTAAGGGAAAGTATTTATTGATTAAATTTACGTGCAGCCCATCTCGCTGCTCTTGTTTAACTGGATTCATCAAAAGATGCACTTCATTGCAAAATTGAGAAACTCAGGAAAGGTAAGCTAGGTTTTCTGCAAGCACACAGAGACACTCAGCTAAAATCAATCTCATCAGCTGGAGCAGTTTTCCTTTGTTTGCTGGAGCTCTCCCAAAATCAGAATTTCCGGAAGGATGGAAGGGAGTTTTGAGGGAAATCTCTCTAGGCTGACAGACAACAGCGGTGAAAATGAAAAAGGGGTAAAGATCGAGATGTTTCGGTCATATGTTGACATCTGCCAAGGTTGGCCTCTGCCCTGCTGGCTCTCCAGCACAGCTGCAAACAAAAACAAGATTGACAGATCCAGAAAAGAGTAGAATCTGAACAGGCCGACGGCTTAGCCTGTCCCATGGTTTTCCACTTAGCGACCGCAGTGTTTAGCGAATGAGTTGCTCATTTAATTGTGCTCACTAAGTGTGGACTACTTCTTCCTACTTTAACACACAATGCAGAAATGCGTGCTTTCCCATTTTCTATCAGAGGAGAACTGTTGCTACATCAATTTTCCCGCTGAAGAACTCTTTACGTCCTCCGCAGCGTCTGTCTATATTTCAGGGAATTTTGTGTAATACCTTTGAGTGTGCTGTTGAGTCACACAAGGGAAATGCAGGGAAATGCTCGAAAAAGAAAATCAACATATCTACTTCGCCAGACCAAACATGCCCATTTCCTCCAGGTTTTACTCCTGGGATCTGAATTCTTGATTGTCTTTCTGCATTCAGCGGAGAAGGAAGAGGGGAAGAGAAGATGAAACTCTGATAAGAATATATGGTTTAGTCCTCGACTTACGACCACAACGGAGCCTGGAATTTTGGCTGTTAGTCGCTGCAGTCATAAGTCAAGGCGCCATATGACCGGACTTGGTTTTACAACTGTCTTTATGATGGTTGTAAAGTGAGTCACCACGTTCTTTTAAAAAAATCATGTGATCGTTAAATGAATCCAGCATATCCAATGGATGATTATTGGCCATTCTCGGCCAGAAAACAGCAAAAAAGTCACAAACCACGATCACATGATGGCAGAACGCTGCAATTAGTCATAAATGTAAACTAGCTGCCAAGCACCTGAAATGCAGTCATGTGACGATCTGTGTCTCTGTGTCTGTGGCAGTCATATCTTCAAGGACAAGTCAAAAGTAGATTTCTTGAAGTCCGTCATAACTTTAAAAAGTCATTAAGTGACCGGTTCTAAGTCAAGGACTACCTGTAAGAGGTTTTTTTTTTTAAAAAAAAAGCCTACATCCATCTATCTATCCATCAATTATCCATCCAAATAAGAGTGTCCTCAGAATGCATCACAATAATGACAATTCTAAGGTTTCTAGCAACTGGAATGCTAGTGAAAATACTACTGGTTTGCCCGAACTGGTAGTTTAAAAATGCTTTAAAAAGTAAAATAAAAGTTCTGACGATCGCGTGGCAAAGCTGATCGTCTCAACTTTTTTAAAACTGTTTTTAGCATTTTTTTACTACTGGTTTGGGCAATAGGTAGTAAAAGAATGCTAAAAAAAAGTAAAAAAAGGTTCTGACAATCAGCTGTGATAATCAGCTGTGCCGCGTGATGTTGGAACTTTTATTTTTATTTTTTAAAGCATTTTTTTACTACCTATTGCTTAAATTATTTTTGTGTAAAGTGTGATTGTTTGTTTTTGAGGTCTCTGTGAGGATCCTGCTTGTTGCAGGGGCCATTTTGTGTGAAGTTCAGCTGCTTTTGCATTGTGTGTGAGTCAGCTGTGTAGCTTTTGTGTTATTTTTGTGTAAAGTGTGAGAGTTGGTTTTCCCGGTCACATGACCACCAAGCCACACCCACCCAGTCACATGACCACCCAGTCACACCCACCCAGTCACATGACCACCAAGTCACATGACCACCAAGCCATGCCCAGAGAACCGGTAGGGAAAATTTTTGAATGTCACCACTGACTGGAATGGTTATGAAGCCCAAGGAACATGGCTCAGGAATTCTGGGAGTTGAAGTCTATAGGTGGTAAAGGGACCATAGTTACCCATCCGTGCTCTAATGTATTTGTCTACCTTTATTTATACATTTAAATTTATCAATTTCCTTATAAAACAGATTCCCTTGGGCCTTAGGTGAATGGCAAAATCAGATAAAGCATAAGACCACAACAATCCAATAAGCACACACACACACAAAAAAAATAACAATAAAAAACAGCAGAAAGCAAAATGACCCATCTGGTCATTCGCCTACAAATCACAGGAGCTTTAAAACCACCGTGGATACCACGGGGAGTAAAATCCACTAAAATCTTTACCAACCCAGATACTCCATCAACTTCCTCCTCGACATTCAATAAACAGTAAAATGGGAAACTGGGAAGGCACCATGGCAGTAGGATGATCTTTTTAACTGCAGGGCCAGAGATATTTCTTTGCAGTCTGGCAGCTGCAGCTGTTCCCCTCTGCCCTCGGTTGCAGGAAGCAGGCGGCCGACCTACAAATGCATGGGAAACTGGCATTGCGAAAACGCAATGTTCCCCAGAGGTAGGGCTCTGTTGTTTGCAGAGCGGCTGTCCGGAATGGCAAGGGTTAAGAGGTGACGACTTTTGGCCTCCCTTCAAATGCCACCTGAAGCGGGATCTGCCCAGGCTGGTCTTGTGGGCCACCTGGCCCTGGCAATAATTCTCTTCCCCATTTATAGATTAATTCACAGTTGATGGAAAGCCAGGTTCAAACCCAGGCAATCTTTTAATAACCACCTGGCTCCCTTCGCTTATGAAAAGTACGCCAGATAGGTCGCTTGCTCTGAACCGTCATGCCGCAATTTATCGTGAGTTGGAAACTCACCTCCTTGACACCAACGATGTTCAAGAGCTGAGCTGATTTGTTTCTGGCTCAGCCACATGGAACTGTTTCCTCAATTACTGAGATTCTTGTCTTTGACTACCAGGGATTCAGCTGTCCAAACAGGTCTTCCAAGAGGAAAGGTAGCTTGGCTGGCTTTGCTGTTTCCCCTCGTTGACACCGCCTTGATTTTCTATCTTACGAACAGACAGGCGCAATTTATTTCTTTTTTAGGTATGGAGGCGGCAAGGCAACCTGTGGCCATTTGGAGCAGAATGAGTCTTTATCCTTTGTATCCAGGGTCCCGAGGTCAGAAGAAGAGGATTATGGGTCATCTTGAAGCTACTGGCAAGGGATTGTTATTCTGTTATTCTGGTTCAGGAATGGAAAACCGTATCATGGATAAACAAGATGCAAACAGAAAAGGAGAGAGAGAGGGAGGGAGGGAGGGAGAGAGAAAGAAAGAGAGAGAGAGAGGGTGATGGATCGATGGATCGATGGATGGATGGATGGACGGGAAATCAATCAATCTAATTTCCAGGAAGGACTGAGCCTTGTTTTCTATTAAAGCTTTTATATCTAGGATAGTGTTTCACAATCTTAGCAACTTTTAAGATGTATGGACCTCAACTCCCAGAGCTGGCTGGGGAATTCTGGAAGTTGAAATCCAAAAATCTTAAAGTTGAGAAGCACTGATCTAGAAGTTCTGAATAACCAACAAGTCATGGCTTGTTGGACAAGCTGCTGGGGAACAGTGCAGACCCAGAAACAGTTTGCACTTCAGTTAGTTGCATTGTCAGAACCTGTTTTACAAGACAGAGCATCATCGTTCATTGTCTATGTGTGAATCAACCATATTTTAACCTTTCATTTTCATATTGTGACTCACAAGCAAAGCAGGATCCTTGCTCCTTGGTTTTGCAAGTCCAGCAATCAAGGCAGGTTGAGTTTCACTTTGCTTATTCCAGGAAAAAAAATGTTGTGATTCTACAAAATAAACAGATCTATTTTTTTCTTCAGGGATATTAACACTGGCTCCTTAACCATCACTCCGACTCTGAAATAAGTCTCCCATTAACATAGTTTTAATAGAGGGCAACCAGAGCCAACTTGGCGCTTTCCAGATGCTTTGGGATTAAAATTCCCAGAATTCCCCAGCTATTGGCCAACGGTCAGGATGCAAGGGAGCTTAATGTCCAAAACATCTGGTGGACACAAGATTGGCTGCCCCAGCTTTCATCCATGTAATCCTCCGGGCACATTAACTGTTCTTTTTTTTTGCCTCAACACACAAATTGGGAGCAGTTGGGAATAGAGTATGGATCATTGCTCCAGACACCAATTGGAGAAAGTGAGCTCAGGGTGAAACAGCAGGTGTGAATTTGCATCTCTCCAAGAATATCAGATTTATCCAGTTGGGACCTGGCCAAATCAGGATCTAAGTTATCTAAAAGCTACCTGAGGTTAACCTCTGGATTTTCAAAGGAGCAGCTGGATAAAAAGATTGTCTTCTTTACAGAATGGCAGCTTGGAAAGTATTTCTACAAGCAGTTTCTTGGACCCTACAATTTCCGCTGTCATGGTTTTGCAAATCCGCCTGGCTTTTAATTATCTTCTATTGCCTTTTAAAAGAAGGGTGATTATTTTAAATAATTAATCTGGCTGCGTGGAAAATGCAAACGGCTTTGCAATTTGAATATTGTTCGCTTTCTGCAAAACTGGTGAATAAGTTTCCCGTTTTAGAGATTATCTCTCCCCTAAGAGGGAGGGGGGGAAGCCCAGGGGCTGTTTAATAAATCTCAGGTTATGCACTGGCTGTACTAATGTACAGGTAGTTCTCCACTTACAACAGTTCATTTAGTGAGCTTTTGAAGTTACAACGGCAATGAAAAAAGTGACTTATGACCCTTTTTCATACTTATGACCGTTGCGGCATCAATTATGGCTGTAAGTTGAGGACTACCTGTATATACACAGAGAGAGAGAGAGAGAGAGACCACACACACACACAAAATCTACCTCACTGATTTCAAATAGAAACACATCTGATTCAAATCTAGGCACTTCCTAGGGTGAAAATTAGGAATATCTGGGAATAATAGGAATATTACTATTAGGAATATTTAGACATCCACTGATGCCTGTATAGATTTACTTCCTGATCATAGAAAAAAATAGGCCTGCTTAGTGACCATTAACCCTGGTTTTTAAAATTATCAATATTTAGATTATATATTAATATTTAAATTAAATGTTTATATTTATTTAATAATAGAAATATCCTCTATGCCTTTTGTAGCATCCATGCCCTTTGCATAAATATTTATTTATATTTATTAAGCGTTTTCACAGAAAACTGAATTTAAGAAATATTTAGAAATGACTTCCAGCCTTCTCTTCAACAGATAATTAAAATCCTATTGTCGTTCCCCTTTCTTAAATATTTTGCAAATTCTATCGCCCCCTCCTTTAATCCTCCTCTTTAGAAGTCTTCAAATCCATAAATCATCCACTCATTTTTCTTCTTCTTTCAGCAAAAAGTCCATACAGTATAAGATTTGCAGTCGCTCAAAAAAAAAATGTTATTCGTTCTTTGACCAAACAGGTCAATTTTACCATTTCTGCAGATTCTGACATTTTCAAAAACGTTGCCCCATGGTGGGAATATCATTATTCTTCCATCAATGTGCATACATACGCAATGCAATAATTTAGCTGCAGTGAGCTTCTGAAATTACCTTGTTCAGTGTTTCTCAACCTTGGCAAGTTTAAGATGGGTGGACTTCAAGTCCCAGAATTCTTTGGCCTGGCTGGGGAATTCTGGGAGTTGAAATCTACCCTGTTCTGACCCGGCCTTCGCAAAAGCAATAAACAGATTCCCCGCAAAGAAAAGACCTCTCTTTATTTACACATTGGGAATTAACTGCATTCACCAACAGAAAGTCCAGGCTGTTGTGGTCCGCCAGCAGCCTGCGGAGCTGGCCGCGGAGTCAGACAGCGATGAGGCTGAGGAAGAACATGGGCCAGTCCTGGAGGCTGGGGAAGGCCCGGATGAGGGCTCTGCGTCGGAGGCAGAGATGGGGCCAGGGCCATTGGGGAGTGATGTGCAGACTCCGGAGCCTCCAGAGGCTGACAATAGAGAGGCAGAGGAACAGGAGGAGCCTGTTCCTAGTGTATGTATGAGAAGAGCTGCCAGAAGGCAGGAGAAGCTAAAGCAGAGAGGACAACTCAGGAGTAAGGCCAAGAGATGATTGGCCCTTCCCATAAGGCTTAAAAGACCAGCAACGGCTCTTGGCCTCTTTGTCGGAAAGCAACATTGAGAGAATTGCTTCTTGTTTCACTGTATTCATTTCTTGTCGGCATCTTCTGCTTTTGAACTTTTGCCAAGAAAAGCCTTTGGCAGTTTGCCTAATTATACCCAGGTCAGTGATAAACTGAGGAATGGTATTTTGAAGAATTTGCTTTAATTTAGTTTGGACTACACTGAGAGTGAGTTAATTCTCAGCTATTCTAATAAAGTCTGTTTATTTTCGAACTGTTTGCATTTAATACTAACTACTTGGGCCTGGGTCACAACACAGGCAAGAGTCCTGCAAGAAGTTAACAGACCTTATCAGCTCGTTATGATAAATGCTCCAAAGGCAGCTGCCTCTCTGGTGGCTGGGAAATGTCGGATGGCCCTGGCTCTATCTCTGCGTCCGACGCTGAGTATCCATCAGAGCCTTCCCCAGGCTCCAGAACTGGCCCAAGTTCTTCCCCAACCTCCTAGATATGAGCCAGCCATGTGCAGCAGCTGCCAAAAAAGCCAACACAGTTCTGGGCTGCATAAACAGAGGGATAGAATCAAGATCACGTGAATGTCTTGGTAAGGCCACACTTGGAATATTGCATTCAGTTTTGGTCGCCACGATGTGAAAAAGATGTTGAGACTCTAGAAAGAGTGCAGAGAAGAGCAACAAAGATGATTAGGGGACTGGAGGCTGAAACATATGAAGAATGGTTGCAGGAACTGGGCATAGCTAGTTTAATGAAAAAAAGGACTAGGGGAGACATGATAGCAGTCTTCCAATATCTCAGGGATTGCCACAAAGAAAAGGGAGTCAAGCTATTCTCCAAAGCACCTGAGGGCTTGACAAGAAGCAATGGGTGGAAACTAATCAAGGAAAGAAGCAACTTAGAACTAAGGAGAAATTTCCTGACAGTGAGAACAATTAATCAGTGGAACAACTTGCCTCCAGAAGTTGTGAATGCTCCAACACTGGAAATTTTTAAGAAGATGTTGGATAACCATTTGTCTGAAGTGGTGTAGGGTTTCCTGTCTGGGCATGAGGTTGGACTAGAAGACCTCCAAGGTTCCTTCCAACTCTGTTATTCTATTCTATTCCACATTGTCCGAGTCTGCCACCAGCTCCACTGGCAGCTGGCTGGACACAACACACCCATCTTAAACTTGCCAAGGGTTGAGGAACACTAACCTGGTTTACAGATGCAGAGACCTTCTGCCAAAGTTTTTCATTTCATAGCTGCTTTCTTAAGCAAATTTGAACTTCATCATGCAAAAAGCATGGATTCTACATAGCTCGAACTGGGAGGAGATATCCGTACGATTAACATGAAGAACCCACTCAGCTTCAGACATGTATGTTTCAAATGTGATGACAGTCAATTCATCTGCCTGCTTGCTCAGTAAACAAATGAATTAGGAAGCTGGAAATGTGATTGGAATCAATTATTTAAATTGGCCTCTTTTTTTTTTCCTCGGCGATTGAAATACTTTATTTAAAATTGCTTCAATTTAAAATCAATGCAGCCTGGGGCATACATAGGCAAGCTGAGTACTATTTACTGGGTTCTGCCCCCCAAAATCAGATATGCTCTATTCTTTTAATTAACAGTTAATGTCACCCCAACCCTCCGTCTGGAGTAGCGCTTTATGGATAGAGCCTTTTTCTAACTGACAGGCAGGGCTGTGATGCAACGTTGAACCCTGCTAGAATTTTAAGTTCTATTTTCCAACTGCCAAATGGTCAGAGAACCTTGAAGAAAAACTTTTTTTAAAAACCCAACATGACAAAAACTCAACCCGGTTTGAGGCAAAGGAGGGTGGAGAGGCGGAATGACACCGCTCTTTCTAAAAAAGGAGAAAAATAAAACTCATTTCTTATAGCATTTCTTATTAAAAAAAATAAACACACTAAAGCACAAAAAGGGACAGAGCTGTTGGTCACATTGGAAATTGCGGCCATCTTTAAGGCCAACCAGATATCTGCCAATAAAGTTTAGAGCAGGGGTCTCCAACGTTACGACCGGTGGACTTCAACTCCCAGAATTCCTAAGCCCCTCGTTTAGAGGACTGAAGAATTCTGGGAGCTGAAGTCCACAAGTGATAAAGTTGCCCAGGTAGGAGAACCCCTGGTTTAGAGGATTGGATTGGGCAAGTAAAAAAACGACTGAATCTTGTAAAAAAAAAAAAGGAAAAGAATCTTGTAAAAAGATTGAATCTTATAAAGAAAAGAAGCCGCCAGTTGCAATCTGCAATCAGATTGCAAATAGAATTTTGCTTCTGGCAGGTCAGATGTATATCTGGTAAATCTAATGGAAAAGGATGGTGAGGGGGGAGGAACCCCCAAGGACATTAGACTCCGGAGATGAATTAAGGTCTGGGAGTTGAAAGAAGAAACTGATGAGTTATTGGCATATTCTAAATATAGACAGGGCAGGCAAAAAGCCACCCATGCTGCATCCATAGCTTGTTATGTGCCAGAGGAGGGAAAAATATATATTACTTTATTTAAATATTTGACAGACCTTAGAAATTGTATCCTTCTGACTGGTGCATATTTGTTTCAGGGACTGATTTAAGTTTGGGGGATTTTTCTTAATCTCTTCCTCTGCAGATCTAGTGGCAAGCAAGGGATCCTTTTTTAGAGTGGTAGCCAATAATAAAGATTTAAATATATAAACTGAGTGCCAGGAAATATTTCTCAGGAATCTCAAAGGTGCTTTTTTTCAGGAGGCAACTTGTTTGCTGTTGTTGTTCTTTTGAAGACGTTTTGCTTCTCATCCAAGAAGCTTCTTCAGCTTCGACAGGACAGTGGGGAATGGAAGGAGTCCATGCAGCTGTCCTGTCAGAACTGAAGAAGCCTCTTGGATGAGAAGCGAAACGTCTTCAAAGAAAAAACAAGGAAGTCCAGTTGCCACCTGAGAAAAGCACCTTTGGGACAACCATGACCTGGATGATTGAGAAACTCCATAGACTTATAGCTATTTTTCAGGAATGTCTTGCAGGGCTTTAAGGGGGTCTCTCTTTCGCCATGGCTTCTCCCCTGCCTACAGCAAGGTAATTCTTGACTTACAACCAGTGGTGAAATTCCATTTTTTTTACTACCGGTTCTGTGGGTGTGGCTTGGTGGGTGTGGCAGGGGAAGGATACTGCAAAATCTCCATTTTCACCCCACTCCAGGGGGAAGGATATTGTAAAATCCCCACAGCTTATTGTATGGTTATAGTAACAGAATCGTACAAGTTTGAAAGACTTCCCTCTTTCCTCGTCTTTACGTTCCCGAGAATTAGGGAGGGTCAATTCTGAGATGCTTTCTCCACTCCCATTTGTGTTTTGGACTCAGCTGTATCTTCTGAGTTGTTGAGGCTCTAGAAAGAGTGCAGAGAAAAGCAGCCGAGATGATTAGGGGACTGGAGGCTAAAACATACGAGGAACGGTTGCAAGTACTCGGTATGGCTAGTCTAGTGAAGAGAAGGACCAGGGGAGACATGATAGCATCTTCCAATATTTGAGGGGCTGCCACAGAGAGGAGGGGGTCAAGCTATTTCCCAAAGCACCTGAAGACCAGACAAGGAATAATGAATGGAAACTGAACAAGGAGAGATTCAACCTAGAAATAAGAAGAAATTTTCTGACAGTGAGAACAATCAACCCATGGAACAGAAGTTGCCTTCAGAAGTTGTGCGAGCTTCATTCCTGGAAGCTTTCAAGAAGAGACTGGACTGCCATCTATCAGAAATAGTGTGGGGTCTCCTGCTTGGGCAGGGGGTTGGACTAGATGGCCAAAAGGTCCCTTCCAACTCTGTTATTCTGTTAAAACTAGAAGTTTCTCAGATCTTTGTCTGGATTATGGCTTTTCCATGTTGGCTGAGGAATTCTTGAAATCCTCTTAAACGGCCAGACTTGAGAAGCACTGATATAGACTTTCAACCGGATTATTATTATTTTGTATTTCTAAAAACGTGCAGGTCAGGAACTTCTCTTTTAAAAGCTGCTATCTGAGATCCCTAAGCTTCTAATAAATTCTTTCGATTCTCCCCAAGGTGAATGAGGAAGGTTTCCTATCCCTACTGTATTTGCAACCTGTTATCTAATTGTCAAAAACTGAAAAGATGTACTAGCAACCTAGGACTGGAGTGAAATTAAAGCTAACAGATGTCTTCTAGAAAGCAGCAGGTTTTCCAGCCAGAGGCATGCAAACAGCGAACATGAACGATGCCCTGGTGTTGGTGCGTTAATCATGGTCCACCGTTATAGGAAGTCTGAGATAGTCAGCAAGATCTAAATGGATTCAGCTGAGTTAATAGTTACAGAGGGGCAAAAGGGGGAAAAGGTATATTGTCAATAAGAAGAAAGAATGGAAAGAATCTGTTTTACTTGAGTGCCCCATAACTGGGATTTGGAAATCCATTTCAGGAAAGGTGAAAGTCTCAGCAGAAGTCCTCTCCTGGTGGAGAACCTGTGGTCCTTGTTGAAAAATGCCGGGGAGCCAAAATCAAGGGTGAGCTGCTGGGAGTTTGCAGGGGTTCAGGAGAACCTCTAGCTAAGATTATGTGCAGTTCGGAGAACCCCCAAATCTCATTCTTGGCTGGCCCCGCCTACCCTGCCCCTCCCAGGAGTCCCCACGCTGCCTGTTTTGGATGCAGGTAAGTGCAGAACATTCACGGAGGCTCGGGGAGGGTGAAAAACGGGCCTACCAGAAGTTTGGGAAGGCCGGAAATGGGCAAGTTTCCAGCCTCCAGAGAGGCTCTGGAGCCTGGGGAGGTCATTTTCGGTCTCAAGGAAAGCCTCCGGAGCTCGGGGAGGGCAAAAACGTCCCCTTTCCACCGTGGTGCAGGAGGCCCACCATGGCCACGCCCACCCAGCAACCGGGTAGAGAATCCCTCGCTAAAATTTTTGAAGCCCACCCCTGGCCAAAATGTCCCATGTTGTCTGGTGGCAGGCAAGACTGATGAAAAAGAAACTGAACTGAATATTCTCCTCCAAAGTAGAGGTAGTCCTCGGCTTATGATCATAGTGGAGGCCAAATTTTCTGTTGCTAAGCGAGACACTGGTTAAGCAAAATTTGCCCCATTTTACAACCTTTCTTGTCACAATTGTTGTTAAGTGAATCACTGCAGTTGCTAAGTTAGTAACACGGTCGTTAAACGAATCTGGCTTCCCCTTTGACTTTGCTTGTCAGAAGGTATCTAAAAAGGTTAAATCACGGCATCTGGAGCAAAGTTTATTAAAACTGAGATGTTTCGTTATTCACCCAAGTAACTTCAGTCAAAATCAAAATTTGGATAGGCAGAGAGTCAGAGAGTCGTAGTAAGAACCAACTTTGCCACACAGACTGCAGGGGGTTTCCCCCCGAAATGAAAAGCAACACTTCAGGTAAATGAATCATCCAGGCCAAAAGTATCTGAAAAGGTTAACTCATGGCAAAAAAATAAATAAATCACAAAAGAGGATCACATCACCCTGGGACAATGCAACCATCATAAATACGAGTCCGTTGTCTAGCGTCTGAATTCTGATCACATGACCATGGGAATGTTGCAACGGTTGTGTGAAAAATCATCCTATGTCCCTTTTTTTCAATGTCGTCGTAACTTCGAACATTCACTAAACGAACCGTTGTTCAGTGGAGAACTACCTGTAATCTCAAGGCAGAACAAGAATCAAAACCCTGAAAAAGGAACCACAGATCGTGGTGTTTACCTTCAGCGAAATCACCACTGGCGTCCACCTGCAGCTTCAGGTGTCTCCAGTGGTGGGATTCAGCTGGTTTGTGCCAATTCAGGCGAACCGGTAGTTAAATTGCTGGCTGGCCCCACCCCTTCCAGGAGTCCTCACGTGCCCCATTTTGGCTCTCAGGAAAGTGCAAGGAGGCCTCTTAGGTCCAAAACAGGGCGTGGGGGAGCGGCGTGGCCCCTCGGCGGCTCATTTTTCCTTCAAGGGGGGTGCAGGGGGGGCCTGTCACACCCCTGGCCACACCCACCATGGCCACACCCACCCAGCCAGTCATTAGGGCAGAGAACCAATTGTTAAATTATTTGAATCCCACCACTCCCAGATCCCAGTCTCTGGAGCAGTGTTTCTCAACCTTGGCGACTTTAAAACGTGTGGATTTCAACTCCCAAATTCCCCAGCCAGCCATGCACCCAATTTTTGGCGACATGACCATGGAGGGCGGGTGTGTGTGTGTGTGTGGATGGATGCTGTGGCAGTCACAAGTGTGAGGACTGATGGTAAGTCACCGTTTTCCGTGCCCTTGTAACTTTAAAGCAGTCACTAAATGAACGCCTATAAGACAAGGACAAGCTGCATGTTTGAAGCCTGCAGCTTTTTGTACGAGGAGGCAAATGACTTCCTTTTTTAAATTCACCTTTTAAGAGGTTTCCCCCCTCCCCCTTCAACCTCTTCAATCTTTCAAACTCTGACATTCCTTGTTAGTCTCATACGTATTTATTATAATTGACTTGTTCTTTGATCGTGCTGACGTGCCATGAAACAAGGCAGCCTATTAATGCTTTAAATATTTAGCAACACGCTGGATGGAGTTATGTTTGAGAGCCAGCAAACCAAGGTCCTTCAATTCAACTGGAAGGGATGTGTATGTGTGTGACAGGAGCTTGTGAAAAGGAGGGGCACATCCAGTGATGGTTCAAGAAGGGCAGGAGCCCCGTGAGAAGGGCACAAGTCACGACACACAGCCGCCGTTCTTGCCAGAAGACTCTTTTTAATGGCTGTCCACAAATGTTTCCTGCAGTTGAAAGCCTCTACAGAAAGAAAGAATAACAACCAAGTTAACAAGGCCATATCTCTACTTGTATGGTCCCCGGTGCTCAAGCGAGTGAGATTACAACTGCTTGTGAAGATACAGCAGCCTCCAGTGAGAACATTAAGAGTCACAGGAAGTTGGAGGGAAAGAAATGTTCACAGGAAACACAACTTTGTAAAGCCAGGAAGGATATTCAGACTTCAGGATACAGGCGCTCCTCAATTTTATGGCCGCAATTGGAACCAGGCTTTCCACTGCTAAGTGAGTCCCGAACAATTTTATGACCTTTTTTTTGTTGTTAATGAATCACGGCAGTTGTTGCAGTGGTGGAATTCAATTTTTTTTTACTACCAGCTCTGCGGACATGGATTGATGGGCGTGGCAGGGGAAGGATACTGCAAAATCTCCATTCCCACCCCAATCTGGGGCCAGCCAGAGGTGGTATTTGCTGGTTCTCCGAACTACTCAAAATTTCCGCTACCGGTTCTCCAGAACATGTCAGAACCTGCTGAATAGCACCCCTGAGTTGTTGAGTGAATCATGCAGTCATTATTAACGACTGCACATGGGGGTGACATGATAGCAGCGTTCCAATATCTCAGGGGCTGCCACAAAGAAGAGGGGGTCAAACTGTTCTCCAAAGCACCTGAAGGCAGGACAAGAAGCAATGGGTGGAAACTAATCAAGGAGAGAAGCAATTTAGAACTAAGGAGAAATTTCCTGACAGTTAGAACAATTAATCAGTGGAACAACTTGCCTCCAGAAATTGTAAATGCTCCAACACTGGAAAGTTTTAAGAAGAGATTGGGCAACTATTTGTCTGAATTGGTACAGGGTTTTAAGCAGGGGGTTGGACTAGAAGACCTCCAAGGTCCCTTCAACTCTGTTATTCTGCCTTTCCTCTTGATTTGCTCTCCTCCACTCATAAAGCAGGCAAACCAACCTAGCAAGAAACATTCAGCCACATAATAATAGCAGATGCCAATAGGTCTCCTCCTCCAGCAGGGGGTTGGATTAGAAGACCTCCAAGGTCCCTTCCAACTCTAATTTTATTATTCTGTTATGATTAAGTGAATCCAGCTTCCCTCATTGACTTTGCTTGTCAGGATCCTGCTGGGAAGGTTGCAAAAAAGTGATCGCATGATCCCAGGATGCTGCAACTATCATAAATACATGGGTGCAAAGCACCCACATTTTTATCATGTGACCGCAAGGATGCTGCAACAGGTATAAATGTGAAGACCAGTTATAAGTCACTTTTTTCACTTGGAACTGTCACTAAAGGAAATGGTTGTAAGTCTAAAACTACCTATATGCCTGTTGTCCGTAAAGAAGGATGAGGTAGCTTCGACAGAATGGACCAAGGCCAAATTTTGACAAGGGAAGTTGATCTCATGCCTAACAACGTTTTATTTATAAATTCTGGCCAGACCATGGTACTTTTAGATTCATTGGAAATGTTTATGTTGATGCTTGTTCTGGTTTTTTTTTTTCGGTAATAAGATTAATGTGAGATTCTAATGCTGGGCCATTTTGCGGTAATATCTATTGTGGTTAGTTTTGTCTGATCTTATTGTATGTTAAGTAGAGGTAGAGGTAGACAAGCAGAATCAATGGGGAAGCCAGATTCGCTTAACATCCATGTTACTAACTGAACTGTAGTGATTCACTTAACAATTGTGTCCAGAAACGTAAAATGGGGCAAAATTCACTTAGCAACTGTCTCACTTAGCATTTGGGCTCAATTGTGGCTGTAAGTTGAGGACTATCTTTAAGAGCCCTGGTGGCACAGCAGACTAAAGCACTGTTATTAACATCAGCTGCCTGCAATTACTGCAAGTTCAAATCTCACCAGGCTCAAGGCTGACTCAGCCTTCCATCCTTTCAAAGGTAGGTAAAATGAGGACCCAGATTGTGGGGGCAATAAGCTGACTTTGTATGAATATATACAAAAGTATGAAGGCTATTGCTTAACGCACTGTGAGCCGTCCTGAATCTCCGGAGAAGGGCGGCATATAAATAAAATAAAATAAAATAAAAAGTGACTCACAATTACAGTTGTAAGCCAGGATGGCCTTAAGCGGGTCATCGTGTAACCATGCTCAATTTTACTTTTTTTCATAGTTGTTAAGTAAATTCAGCAGTTGTTAAGTGAATTCCTTGTTTGCTGTGAGGCATTTTTACCCAAAACAGAAAATAAACCTCGGTTTCTCAAAATAAACATCAATCACAGTTTTGTGACTCTGCGACACTGCAGAGGACAATAAATGTTGGTCAGTTGCTGAGAGCCCAAAATGTGGTCAGGGGGTTGTCAGAATCTCAAACCTTGGTCATATATCCTAAATAACTTCTTGGGGGGGGGTTGTTCTTTCATTCGCTAAGAAACCCATCATAAATCAAGGACTACATGTGTAGGTTATCATTTATTACCATCTATTCAGTTTTTTTAAAACTGGTATTTTAAATCTATTTCCAAGTTAAGAAATAAATGCTAGATTGCTTACGACGTCTTTTGTTTTAGGGGTGGGTTCAGGGTTAGAATTTTTTTTTGTTCATTTGCTTTTTTCGGCATTCACGACAACTTAACAGTTTGCTCACATTTGTTTTCAGATGCTGTGATTCTTAAAAATGATTCATACCCTTAAAAAAGTCATTAACGTCGTTGTGCCTACCCAGGTTGACCCTCCTAGATACAGACGCCTGGAAAACACATGCCAGCCCCAATCATCAAGCAACACAACGCTTTCCTGAAAATGTGCTGCTTTTGGAAACAAGTTTATTTACAGGAGGCAGTTTTATCCTCCTTTTCCAGACAACGAAACAGCCCTAAAAATACCCCTACGGAACAGAGAGGAAAGCTAAAGACAAATTAAACCGAGTACCAAATTATATATCTTTTTTGAAATTATTCCAAGGGTAAAACAGTGCCACTAAAATGGTACAATATAGGGTCAAAACGCTGTGAATGTTTTTGAGAGCCAATCTCAGATGCCAAAAAGATATTCGATAGATGCCAGACCACACTTTCTAAGAAAGCACTCCGTAATGACAGGATCATTACAGATCCGTCATTCTGAAGAGGAATCCAGAGCTTCTCCATAACTGATGGATCTGATCCTCCTTTGGATCACACTCCAAACTCCATTCACCTGAAAGACAATCCATTATCATCATCTTTTAACGACCCCCATAATCCCTTGCGGGGTGGAGTCTGGGCAACTGAATGGAGCTAGCAGAGTGTTTTAATGGCCAGATGCATTTCCTGTCGCCAATGCGGAGTTTTGTTCAGCAGATATATTCTCACTGTGTCCAGAGAGAGAAATATCTGCCTCTACCTTGGATCGAACTCACAGCCTCCTGATTGTGAGGCAAGAGCCCCACCTCTAGGCCACCACACCACTCCTATCCATATGGAGGCTAAAACATATGATGAATGGCTGCATGTCTAGAACTGGGTATGTCTAGTCTAACAAACAGAAGGACTGGAGAACCGGTAGCAGACATTTTGAGCAGTTCGAAGAACCGGTAGCGGAAATTTTGAGTAGTTCGGAGAACCAGCAAATACCACCTCTGGCTGGCCCCAGCATGGAGTGGGAATGGAAATTTTGCAATATCCTTCCCCCAGGAGTGGGGAGGAAATGGGGATTTTGCAGTATCCTTCCCTGCCACGCCCACCAAGCCACACCCACAGAACCAGTAGTAAAAAAAATTGGATTTCACCACTGACTAGGGGGGATACGGTAGCAGTCTTCCCATATTTGAGAGGCTGGCAGTCTGGCACAGAAAAGAGGGGGTCAACCTATTCTCCAAAGCATCTGAAGGCAAGGCAAGACGCAATGGAATGGAAAGTAATCAAGGAGAGAAGCAACCTAGAACTAAGGAGAAATTTCCTGACAGTCAGAACAGTTAATCAGTGGAACAACCTGCCTCCAGAAGCTGTGGGGATGCATCAACATTGGAGTCCCAAAGGAGCTTTTTCAAGAGGCAACTGGACTTCCTTTGTTTTTTCTTGAAGACATTTCGCTTCTCTATCCAAGTAGCTTCTTCAGTTCTTTGGGGCAACCATGACTTGGATGACTGAGAATGTCCATAGACCCGTGGCGGCAAACCTATGACATGTGTGCCCAAAGTGGCACGCAAAACCATGTCGCCTGGTACATGTGGCGTTGCCCGTTCCTCTTCTTAGTTTTTTGGCGCAATCAGCTGGCCTTCGTGCATGCGACAATGCTGAAAACTGGAAGAGCTGGTCTTCCATTTTCCTGCATGAGCATGCGCGCTGGCCAGCTGATTGCCGCATGCGCACCAAAAAAACGGAAGTTCATTTTCAGGGGGGCGCATGTGACCTGGGCAGCTTCTCTTCCGGGTTGCGGCCAAAACGAGCATGTGCATGCTCCTTTTCGGCACTCGGTGCCGAAAAGATTCGCCATCACTGCCATAGACCATGCAACACTGGTTGTTTTCAACAAGAGACCAGAATGGTTTAGGGGTCTCCTGTTTGAGCAGGGGGTTGGGCTAGAAGACCTCCAAGGTCCCTTCCAACTCTTATTATTCTGTTTAAATCTCCTCCTCATCTGGGTGACTCAGCCGTTTATTGGCCTTCGCGCAGTCCGTTAATCAGAAAGGACACGCTGAAGTTCACGTTAATATATGTTTCCCAGGAAGGCGGGGGAAAAAAGTCAATTTTTGATCAACTCTGTTTGTCTGCCAGAATGATGCCTTCCGGGCAATCTTGAGAGATGGGGATTCAGGATGGTTTAACGCTGGGGGGGGGGTTGTTTTTTTTTGCCCTCTTTCTCCATCAGAAATGCCAGCCTGTCCGTGGCACTGAAGCAGAACTCCCGCTGGTTCGCCTGAGCTGCTCCGAAGGTAGAACATCCAGGCATGCAGATAATGGGTACTAATGACCATCTCTGCAACTGCTCACTGTAAAATAGATTCACGCCGCCAGCGTTTCTGACGGCCTCACTCCATTTACCTCGTCTGAGACAGCAAATGTGCCAGGCTGTTACCATCTTGACCAGCCCTGTCCTTTCCTTCACCTGCCACCACCAGAGAAGGGAGGTGGTTTATAAAGGCGCCAAGCTGACTCCTTCAGAGACACCTGCCAGGTTTCCCTTCCCTGTGTTTAAAAGGGGGTTACTTACCAGGGCTGGTCTTCCCTTACTTTCGCTACCGGTTCGCAAAGGTGAGCGCCTGTGCGTCCACGCTCGTTTCGCTCACACACGCCCTGTCCACGCATGTGCCCTGCCTTCCGCGCATGTGCTTTGCTGGTGTGCGCACCTTCCACGCATGCGCCTGGCCTCAGAAATGTGCCTAAATAGAACAGCATAGAGCCATGATGGGTGGGCAGGCTCACCAGCGATTTCTGCTACCAGTTCGGGCAACCAGTACGAACCGGCTGAATCCCACCTCTGTTAGTTACCCTCCTAGAATTGTCAAATGAGCCGAACAAAATAAATACAGGTACTCCTCGAATTACAGCAGTTTGTTTAGTGACCGTTCAAAGTTACAACGGCACTAAAAAAGGTGATTTATGACCATTTTTCACACTTACAACCGTGGCATCCTCCCCCACAGTCATGTGATCAAAATTCAGATGCTTGGCAACTGGCTCATATTTATGACGGTTGCAGTGTCCCGGGGTCATGTGATCCTCTTTTGTGACCTTCTGACAAGCAAAGTCAATCGGGAAGGCAGATTCGCTTAACAACCATGTTACTAACTTAACAACTTGCATTCATTCATTTAACAAATGTGGCAAGGAAAGTCGTAAAATGGGGTGAAAGTCACATAACAAATTTCTCACTTAGCAACATAAATTCTACGCTGAATTGTGGTCATAAGTCAAGGACTACCTGTATGTGACCAACTGTCAAGGGAGCCACACATTCCAAAAGCACACACACACACACACAAACATCAAACTGACTTTTTATGCCTACAGTATTCCAGCCATCTAAGTGGAACTGGGCTCCATTGAACTCAATATCCTTGTTCACAATTTTGTACACTTTCACACAAATCTCAAAGATTTTTGCACAAACTTTTGGTACGCGCTCCCCACCCCCTGTACTGCACACTGTTCTTCAAGCAGGGGACACATTAACTCAACAACTCTGACAGTGCCAATGGAAACATTTTGTTTGTAAAATAAATATTTGTAGGGGATAAAAGAATTTCTACCAGGGCTATTATAGAAAGAGTGCAAAATTCTGGGAGACCACTAGAGGGCAGCAAAGCCAGGCTTTTTGTAGAACTCGTTTTGCTGCCCTCCAGTGGCTGATCAGGTTTTTCCATTGCAGATAGGATAGCTCAAGTAGCTCGTAAACAGATTATTCCAAACAACAGTAACATTAAAAAAAGGGGTTTTTTTGCAAAATAAGAATTGGAAGGGAGCAAATAAAAGCAGTGGAGTTTAAAAGGACTGGGGAAATATCAACTCTTCATGCTTCAGTGGAAGAATGGGCCATATGAGTGCAGAATTGATTGATTTAAAACTATTTCAGAAAAAAGAAGAAGAAACAGCTAAAGCAGAAATGTTCACTTTGTAGTAGAGGGAGGAAAAACACACAAAGGATCACATTTGTCACAATCATTTGGAAAAAAAATGTCTCTAGGCAGAAATGATCTGGCTTTGACCATCTTTTGGACATCTGTTGGATCACAGATTGGACAATTCCATTCAGGAGCAAACAAGTCATGGATTTTCATTACAATAAAGGTAGATATTTCAGCATGATTAAAACTCGGAGCTGGCATGCACTGGAGGACAGCGAATCCAAACTCCTCCAAAGCTGTCCAGGAGTTTGCCTGGTTTGAGCGAAATGCTGCGTGTGGCTCCAGCTTTTGCAGTTTGTTAGCTATGATTTATGGCTTATCCTCAGTGAACCAGACATTTCGGCTTGAGCAAATCTTAGTTACACCAAAACATGGCTCACCGCGATAGGCAAACCTGCTCGTTAATGTGGGGCTTTGAATCCAAGATGGAAATCCATGCTAAACTAATCAAGGAGAAAAGCAAGCTAGAACTAAGGAGAAATTTCCTAACAGTGAGAACCATTAACCAGTGGAATGGCTTGCTTCCAGAAGTTGTAAATGCTCCATCACTGGTGGTTTTTAAGAAGAGATTGGACAGCCGTTTGTCTGAAAGGCTGCATAAACAGAGGGATAGAATTAAGAACACGTGAAGTCTTAATACCACTTTATAAGGCCTTGGTAAGGCCACCCTTGGAATACTGCATCCAGTTTTGGTTGTCACGATGTAAAAAAGATGTTGAGATTCTAGAAAGAGTGCAGAGAAGAGCAACAAAGGTGATTAGGGGACTGGAGGCTAAAACATACGAAGAACGGCTGCAGGAACTGGGTATGTCCAGTTTAATGAAAAGAAGGACTAGGGGAGACATGATGGTAGTCTTCCAATATCTCAGGGGCTGCCACAAAGAAGAGGGAGTCAAGCTATTCTCCAAAGCACCTGAAGGCAGAACAAGAAGCAATGGGTAGAAACTAATCAAGGAGAGAACCAACCTAGAACTAAGGAAAAATTTCCTGACAGTTAGAACAATTAACCAGTGGAACAGTTTGCCACCAGAAGTTGTGGGTGTTCCATCACTGGAGGTTTTTAATATGAGATTGGACAGCCACTTGTCCAAAATGGTATAGGGTGTCCTGCCTGAGCAGGGTGTTGGATTAGAAGACCTCCAAGGTCACTTCCAACTTTGTATCTTCTCTTCTCTTCTCTTCTCTTCTCTTCTCTTCTCTTCTCTTCTC
>WNWU01000046.1:2830987-2843970 GCA_012654045.1 Ptyas mucosa | reverse complement strand
TCTTCTTCTTCTTCTTCTTCTTCTTCTTCTTCTTCTTCTTCTTCTTCCTCTTCCTCTTCCTCTTCTTCTTCTTCTTCTTCTTCTTCTTCTTCTTCTCAGAATAACAGAGTTGGAAGGGACCTTGGAGGTCTTCTAGTCCAACCTCCTGCTTAGGCAGGAAACCCTGTACCACTTCAGACAAATGGTTATCCTACATTTTCTTAAAAACTTCCAGTGTTGGAGCATTCACAACTTCTGGAGGCAAGTGGTTCCACTGATTAATTGTTCTCACTGTCAGGAAATTTCTCCTTAGTTCCAGGTTACTTCTCTCCTTGATTAATTTCCACCCATTGCTTCTTGTCCTGCCCTCAGGTGCTTTGGAGAATAGCTTGACTCCCTCTTCTTTGTGGCAGCCGCTGAGATATTGGAACCCTGTCTCCTCTAGTCCTTCTTCTTTTCTTCTCCTTCTCCTCCTTCTCTTTCTTCTTTCCCCTTCCCTTTCTCTTCCATCTTCCTTCCTTCCTTCCTTCCTTCCTTCCTTCCTTCCTTCCTTCCTTCCTTCCTTTCTTCTTTCCTTCCTTCCTTCCTGATGCTAGGAAGATGTCTTGGGGTCTCCCTCAGCAGGATTTGTCTAAGTTGTGCTGCTGGTTCCTTGTGCTCACCATTTCAAGTCAGAAACTGAAGGTTTGGGGATACCAGCAGCAGTACTGTATTAAAGTGGCCTCAATTGACAAGAGGCAATTAGACTCCATCAACGCTGCCACCAGAAGGCTCCTGCAGAAGAGTCGTTTCCTGTATCATAAAGATACCACCTGAAAAGAAGAGGTAGCCTTAAAAGTAATAATTGGCACCCGCTGACTTCTTTTCTTCGTCTTTCTTTTCCTCTGACTCTTTCCTACCTTCTTCAACCCCTATTTCTTTTCTCTCTCTTTTTTTCCCCTTTCTTCTTCACAGTTTCACTGTGCAGTCTTGGTGGTCAGGCCCAGTTATCTGTGAAACCAAAAACCTGGGCAGATGTAAAAGCATAAAAACGCAGGAGGCACATGAGTCTCCGTGGTTATTATAGGCCCTTCAGACATGAATCAGCCAAGAGCCGTTCAGAAGAACTCACTGGGGACGGCATTGGGTCTTCAGTCTTCTATGCCGGCCACGGAGAAGAGCTCCTTCCGTCTGATCACCGGTTGCTAAGATAGAAGCGTGCTGAGATAATTGACTCAGGGAATCTCTGCTCGTTCGATGCTTGACTCAAAGGCCAGTTCCTGCAGGTCAGAGAAGAGGTTGAAAAGGAAGAAAAAGGCCACAAGGAAGAGTGGCTCGGGAGGAAAATAAACCACCCCAATCCTCTACGAGTAAGAGCAGTTTCCTCACCAGCAAATGTGCGCATTTAGCAGAACCGAGAGCTCGCAACTTGCCCAGGCCATCGGTTTCCCTAAAGCTGACCGCTATGCCGACTCCATAAATCACTCTGGAGCACAAATAAACAGTAAACAAGGCAGGAAGCCACATATCTACAGGCCACACAGCAGGGAAAAGAAATCAACAGTTGCCCAGAGGCAAGGCACAGATGCGGTTGAAAGAAAAGGTGGGGAGGGGGCAGAAGGGAAGAGAGGCTTCAGAGAGGCCTTTGTAAAAGGGCCCTTCGTATTATTTTAAAATACGTTCCCCCTCCCCTGAACTTTTTAAAGGAAAGATAACAGCAGGAGGAGGAGGAAAAGGGGAGGGGAAGGGAGAGAGGGAGGGAGGGAGGAGGAGGAAGAGGGAGAGAGGGAGGAAGAAGAGGAAGAAGAGGAAGAAGGGAGAGAGGGAGGGAGGAGGAGGGAGAAAGAGGGAGGAGAGAGGGGGAGAGAGAGGGGGTGGGGGGAGGAGAAGGGAGAAGGGAGAGAGGGAGGGAAGAGGAAGGGGGAGAGAGAGGAGGAGGAAGAATGGAGAGAGGGAGGGAGGAGGAAGGGAGGAGGAGGGAGGGAGGGAGGGAGGGGGAGAGCGGGAAGAGGAGGGGGAAAGAGGGAGGAAGAGAAAATAAAGTATATTTTATAATAAATAAAAAGTATTTGTTATATTGGATCCTGCAATAAAGTATTTGTCTGCTTAAAGGAAAGGTTCTTTAAAAACAATTAAGGGCTTGTTTTTTTAGACTAAAAAAATGTGGCATTTAAATTACCTACCGGTATTAAAAATAAATCCCACAAAGAAAATACAAAGCCCACATTGGTTAGTAGGCAGTATTTTGTGCGGTGTTTTATGTATATATGTATATGTATACATATATACATGTGTGTGTGCGCATCTGTATTTCTCTGTGTGTGTGTGCGTTTTACAGAGGAAAGGCAACAACACTTCAGATTTCAAGATTTCAGTCTCTGTGGCAGATGGCGAGGGGGGGAAACACCCTAAACTGGGTCCTATTATAGCCAGTTCCTGGACATTACATCCCTTGGTATCTCCCTGAAGTGGGGTGAGGTTGCATCTATGCACCAAGCTGAAGAAAGGAGCAAAATCCTCACTCAAACTGCAGGTGGAGGGGCGTCTCTTCGAAGGCCCCCATGCATTCAAACGAAATGCTTCCTTGCACACAGCAATGCAGTCGTATAGGCAAGAAATGTGTAATTCAGCCTCTTCCTCCTGTCTACTTTTTTATATTTGCTTTTTTTTAAAAAAAAGAAGAAGAAGATGCATTTATATTGCAGAGTTTCTTGAAAAGGCATGTGTTCCCCACATCTGTAACGTGAATTGGTACAGTCCGCTGTACCGTCTATGAGTACGGCTCAATGGGATGTGTAGAGGGACAATAGGATGGTCTGAATCATTGAACTGAGAAACTTCTCCTTTTAGCTAACGCCACTGTGAAGTTCTGCATCAGAGCTTAGCTGTAGAGATTTCGATCTCCTAAAGTGTCCTGTCATCCGTCTTTGGGGCTGAGCAAGGCTTTAAATCCACACCGGCGTGGTACAAAATGGAACAAAATTTCACAACACATTTTTCACCGCACAAATTTAACCCCAGTTTCAAATGGGAAGCTGCAAGCATCCTTGACCAAGCCAAGTCCAAAAAAAAACAAAAAACCCAGAATTCCTGGAAGCCTGGCACTCAGACAAATTGGCCATCAACAGGCACACAAAATAAACAACGTCTACACACCATTCAAAAGAGATAATCGAAAATGGAAAGAAAAAGACCCAAAGACCTCCTCACTAGCAATCAACACCCAGATGGACTAAGATAACATGAGACCAACCATCTTAAAATAAACAATACCCCTGTTGTGGTCCGCCAGCAGCCTGTGGAGCTGGCAGCGGAGTCGGACAGTGAGGAGGCTGGGGAGGACGATGGGCCAGTCTTGGAATCTGGGGAAGGCTCGGACAAGGGTTCTGCGTCGGAGGCAGAGATGGGGCCAGGGCCATCTGGGAGTGATGCACGGACTCCGGAGCCCCCGGATTTGGATGGCAGAGAGGCAGGGGAACAGGAGGAGCCTGTTCCTAGTGCATGCATGCGCAGAGCTGCCAGAAGGCAAGAGCAGCTAAAGCAAAAGGGATGACTTGGGGGTAAGGTCAGGAGATGAGTGGCCCCTCCCATAAGGCTTAAAAGAGAAACAGAGGCACTTGGGCCTTTTTGCAGGAAAGCAACGTTGCTAACTCTGTTTCCAGTCAGCATCTCTTGTTTGTTTCTGAACTTTGTGGGGCTTTGCCAAGTAAGGCCTTTGGCAGGGTGTCAAAGAAGATAAAGGTTGGTGATAATCCCGAAGGACTTCTTCCGAATGATTTGTTTTGCAACTAATTGAGACGCAGCTGGGAATGAACGTAATTCTCAGCTGTTACAATAAAATAGGTTTGTTTGAGACTAATTGTGTATTGTAATTACTCAGTAAGCCTAGGTCACAACAACCCCAATCAAGGAACCATCAACTCAGATAAACAAGTTAACAATAAACAACAGCCTAGTCAAGGAACCACCAAGACCACTGCCACCAATACTGATAAGGCAAGTCACTAGTATATAAAATGAGAGCAAATGCCACTTCCTTCTAGCACTGATGATGTTGCCTAGTTTCGTAATGAAACATCTGCAATAAAACAAGCAAACTCAGAGAGCACCCTCAAAATAAAACTGCTTCTCCAACCTGGTGTGTCCAGATACACTGTCCACCATTTTTATTTATTATTCTCAGCTAACTTGGTCCTAATTAGGGATTGAAAACCAACATACCTGAAAAATACCAGCTTGGCAAGATTGCCCTACCAAATCTAGCATGTTCCCTTGCACCATCTTCTCCATCCTACCCAACTCCATTTTGAGGAAGTTGCACAACATTCTCAGAGACTCTTCCCATCCTGCTTACAATCTTGTTAGACTGTTGCCTTCTGGCAGAAGATACAGAACAATTAGAATTCGGACCACATGTTTTCTGAATAGCTTTTTATCCCAGAGCTATAATTTATTGGTTCAATTTATTGGTTCGATTTATATGCCGCCCTTCTCCGGAGACTCAGGGCGGCTTACAATGCTTTAAGCAATAGCCTTCGTACTTTTGTATATACCTGCTTAGGAGGGCTTTTGCCCCCCCCCCCAGCGGTGTTCTTTTTTATACGAAGTCAGATTATTGCCCCCACAATCTGGGTCTTCATTTTACCTACCTCGAAAGGATGGAAAGCTGAATCAACTTTGAGCCTGGTGACATTCGAACTTGCAGTAATTGCAGGCAGTTGGTGCTATTTAACAGCACTTTAGTCTGCTGCACCACCAAGGCTCATTGCACTCAACAATGAACTAAAGGGCCACCATCAGTGAGCTATTGGACAGCATTACTTGGTCTGTTGTGTGGATGTTTGGGTGGTTCAGGGGTGGGGAATTTTTGGTGGGTGGGACTGTATTGGGGATTGTTATGTGTTTTGGGCCTGGACTTTGGGTGTTACGTGAATTGTATGGGTATACTGTATATATACATACAATGACAATAAAGTTATACTACTCCATGTTTTTGTTCTCAACAATTGCCAAATCTTTTAGAGAAACCTATGCAAATTCAAATGAAGGGTGGCAGAATTGGAACCTAGGAGATGACATCTCTTGTTTCTTTTTATGGGCACGAACACTGCGCTTCTATCAATCTGTGCACATTAATATGCCAACTTAGTTATTATACAACTAAAGAAGAAATGAGAAGGCGTCTATTTGAAAAGTAGTCATGAACAGTAGGCTCAGTATACAAAATTGGAGCCCATAAAGCTATTTGGCCATAAAATCAAGCTTCATCAGTAGTAACTACATAAAGGCAGCAGCGAATAATGGATTGAAGTTGCTGGACAATTTTCAAAATACAGACATTGATGAAATTACAATAATAATCATAGTTTGGCACAGTAAGGCACAAAATTCTACTCCTGGTTTCTCATCTCAGAGTGTTTTAAAACCCCTAATATTCACCCAGCCCAATCTCCTGCTTTGAGACCATCTTATTTCTAGACACATTTTCTTGATAAGTAAAATGAGCGGTGTGATGGCTTAGCAATGAAGACGCTCGCCTCCTAGCCAGAAGGCTGAGAGTTCAATCCTAGGTAGCAGCAGATATTTCTCTCCTAGGGTGCACAGAAAAAATATCTACTGTGAACTCCACATAGGTGTCAGGAAGGGCATCCAGTCAATAAACGCTCAGCTCCATCTAATAGCCCTGAATCTTCCCTAAATTAAGGGAATACAGAGCTGTAAAAGGGAGTTATTCTTGATAGATAAAAGTCAGGCTTCAAATGTAGAATGGGCTGCATATCCACAAGTACTTCAAAATGGCAAGTGGATTTCTAAAATCCACAGACTTTCATAGGGAAGATTCTAACCCTCTTCAATGCCATTTTAAAGGTCATAAAAAATCAGAAGTAAGCAAAACAAAAGAAGGGGAACCCTGCTTGATTATATTTTTCATTTTTTTGATTATATTTTTCAAGTTTACAAATATTGATGTCAAAGGCTGGCAGGAATGAACTCGTGGTCAGGTTCTGCCTCCCACAGGGACCCATTTCTGTGGGGACATTCATGAGACTGATCCTCTTCCATGCCATGTGAATTGCAACGAGGGGCAACATCCTTTTTCCTCTCCACTCCTAGCCAGAGGAGGGATGGGGCAGCTCCGAATTTGCAAGCCCGACACAAGATGCTGAAGAAACATTCCCCCAACTGAGCTCAACGGAATGGAGGTCTTCTCACCAAAAGGAAAGTGCCAGGGGACCTACAGCCGCCATTTTCATGGGGGAAGGGTTTAAGCAAGGGTCCCCAATCCCTGGGCCACGGACCACTACTGGGCCACGGACCGTTGGGAACGAACGAGGCTCCCAAAGTGGCGAGTAAAGTTTCATTTGCGCATGTACAGAATTTAAACTGCCAAAACCACCACCACCACCACCACCACGGGTCCACAGAATCAGAAAGGTTGGGGACCCCTTGATTAAAGGACAGAAGCCGTTTCCAGAGGTTTCCTACCCTGAGATAAAACAGGCTTTGCATCTTGGGCAGTGGTGGGTTGCCCCCAGTTCGGACCGGTTCGCAAGAACCGGTAGTAAAACCGGTGGGAGGCTCCGCCCACTGCCCCGGATGTCGTCATCGCCGATCTGCACATGCGCAGAAGCAAGTCACGCATGTGAGCGAAGCATGCGCATGTGTGCGATCCCGTTGCGAACTGGTAGTAAAGGTAAGTATCTTGGGGTTTGTCAATCTAAGAAGCTCCTGCATTTCTGGGCCATTTCTGTTTCATCCTTCTCTTTTTTTCCCACCACAGTAACTAGCCTTCCTCATCTTTCACTGATCTGGTGACATAAGGATTATGATAAATATTCATTTTGTTCCAGAGCGTTGAACCAAAATGAATCAGAAAGGGAACTATTTGTTTGCATCCAACAAGGTTCATTTCCCAGAGCATCTTCAGGTAGGACATTAATTTGAGGATGTAGAAAATCAGGATGATAAAACAATCCTAAGATAATTGGACCAATATTCTATAGCCTTCATCCAAGCCAGGGCATTCCTTCCTAAATATTCCAATTAATTTGATGGAGTCACTACACCCTTGTTGGAAGCGAAATATGCTCGATGCTCTCCAGCTGTTAGCCGAAATTGAATGGGTGGGGGGCACTTAAGACGTGCCCCCAAACAAGCCTATAGTTTCTAGCCCCCACAGCAAAGCCCAATGTACAAAATATGCTAATATACCACCACAGTCCTACATTTTACTGGGGACACTTGTTATTCTCCCCTTTTATAGGATCACTGCTTCGTTATTTTTTGTACAGGGGCTCTTTGGACATATTATTATATTTTACGCTGAGATGCCCAGAGCCTCCAGGAATAGATGTCATACAAGTAAAATAATGTAAATACACAAGTTACTGTTCTTGTCACCTGCTCAGTATAACCAGGGTCGTTTGTAAGTTTCTTGTTCGTTACTCAGAGGTTGCACTCTCTGCAAAGGCAGCAGAGGTGGTATTCAGCCGGTTTGGGCAAACTGGTAGAAGAAATAACGGGTGGGCCCGCCCCCACCCACCTGCCCCGCCCCCACCCTTCTGCCCCAGCTCTATGCCATCCTATTTAGGGATGTTTTTGAGGCCGGGCGCTTACACAGAAGGCAGGCGCACACAGCGAACCGGTAGTAACAAAATGTGAAACCTACCACTGAAAGGCAGCCATGGGTAAAAAAGCAGGGTGGCCTAGAAGAGGTAGGGCAGAAGGCAGGAGAAAAATCAACATCCTCCTTTTTAGATGAAAGCTAAAAAAACAGAGCTGAAAAGCCATTTTGTGGGATAAGGAACACATGTTCCATCTATCCTTCTCTGTCATCCCCTTCATGAGAGCGAAATGCATCAGTCTTGCATATTCTCATCCATCAAGGAGCATAATCCTAGCACAGGACAAAGAAAGCGCTTGCGCGGGGGTGGAGGGAATCCACAACCGTGGCTGTAAATCAGAGGTACATCAATTTTTTAAGAATCCTGATCCTATATATCATCAGCTAATGCATTATATCAGGTTGGGCTGGGCCAAACCCAAAGCCCTCCATTCCTGGAGTTGCAGGCAAAAAAGGCAGGGAGTAAACCTTCTCTCTTTTTTTTCCTGGCAAGCGGCTAGTTAATGCACTCAGAGCCTTAGAAAAGAACAACGCTGAGAACTTTGTGTGTGTGTCTGTGTTGTGTAGTGTAGTGTGGAAGGGTTAAGGTGAAGCAGCTGAAAGAGCACCAGGCTTCTCCACAGAGGCGAGGAGGAGAGCCGATGGAGGAAAGCAAAGCGAAGGAGGAAGCAAGGAATTGGGACTTAATTCTAAGCGCTGTTCACGGAGTGTTTCTGTTTTCCTAAAATTATCCGAGGCAATGGTGCTGAAAAGAGCTGAAACGGGGGTGCCGAAGGCTGGGGAGTGGGGGGGGGGGGTGGATTTCTGTCAATAGGAGATTCAGAAAGACTTCGCCTCCTGCCAACATCTCTCTCAATTCTAGACTCTTAAAACGAGCCACTGTGGCCTCTAAAGTCCACATAATGTGAACCTTTAAGATGCAAAGCACGAACCTCTGATGTTTCAGGACTAATCTTGGTTATTTTTGCATCCTGAGCAGAAAACACACAAGACAGACATTTTAGGGGGCTTCTAAAAAGGTGGTCTTGAGATCCTGAAGGAGCATCAAAGATTAGCAGATTCCTCCTCGGGTCTCTTACCTGCCCCTCTTTCCTTTCATCGCCTCTATGCCCTCTAGGTTTTTCCCAGTCAGGAAAAATAAATGGCATTTATGTTTATTTGCTTTTTAAATTTAGGACCGGCCGAGTAATTATTGTCCTGCAACCAATGTAAAGAAAATAAAATCAGTTGACCGTCGCAGGGAAGAATTCAGTCAAGCAGCCCATTAGGAAACAGGAGGAAAAAAATCATACGAAGGTACAGCAGATCAAAGGAACCTTTGAACATACCAGCAGGTTAAAAAAAGCAACATTAAAACACTGCACAATACATGGGGTAGCGATTTAAGTTGCAAAAAAAAAAGAGACACTGAATGTGAAAAGCGGTTTTGCCTGATCGTGCAAAAACCTTAAAACAGATGTAAATGGCAAAGCTTGCAGATTAAGACAGGGTTTAAATGAGGATGAATTCTTAGGAGGTTTTTCTGAGATCTCCATCTCAGATTGCCAAAATGCTGAAGAAAGACTTCTGTAGATTAGGGGTCCCCAGACCCCGGTTCATGGAGCGGCACCAGGCCGCGGCATGCCAGAAACCAGGCTGCGCAAACAAGCAAAGCCCCATCCGCGGGATGCAGGCAGCACGCAAAACCATGTTCCTTCCGGTCCACGGAAAAACGTCTCTGCAAGGAACCGATCCTGGGTGCCCAAAAGTTTGGAGGCCAATGCTGTAGATCAGGGGTGTCAAACTCGATTTCATTGAGGGCCGCATCAGGGTTGTATTTGACCTCGAAGGGCTGGAGTGGTCGTGGTCGTGGTTGTAGTCGTGGCCGTGGCCGTGGCTAGTTCGATGTCATTCATGTCGGGGGTGCCTGAGATGGCCCAAGCGCTCTGCCAACAAAAACGGGCTCCCGAGTTCCGTTTTTGGCTGCGACAGCCTCCTGCAACCCTCTGCCAGCGAAAACGGAGCTCGGGAGGGCTGCCCTCCCGAGCTCCATTTTCGCTGGCAGAGGCTCCGCGGGCCGGTCCTTCGCTGTTTCCAGGGCAGCCCTGTGGGCCAGATGTAAACCAGGGGTGGGTTCTACTTACCTTTACTACCGGTTTGCAACGGGATCACACGTGTGCGCTTGCTTCACTCACGTGCACGCCTTGTTTCTGCATATGCGCATGCACAGATCGCCGATGACGACATCCGGGGCAGTGGGCGGGGACTCCTGCCAGTTTTAATACCGCTTCTTGTGAACCAATCCGAACCGGGGGCAACCCACAACTGATGTAAACATCCTGTGGGCCTTGGTCATCCCGCTGTAGATGATCACAGATGAGGAATTAAAATTTTAATTTACTGCTTCTTCAAACCATGACTGAGTCTCTTGAACTACAACCAAAAACAAACTGGAAACTTCTAAAGATATTATTTGCTTGGAATAATTAACTTATAATGCCTAGCTGTGGTTAAGACTCTATTGATCTTACTCCATGCAAAAGGTCCCTGAGTATGTCCAACTGCGGTTACATTTACAACCCATTATGTTCTTTAGGCCTGTCCAGGGAAGCTGGGATTCTCCCTTTAGCTAAAATATTCCTCCATTTTCCTTTTGATCCCGAAGCAAAATCAGGTGCACCCCCTCCCAAAAAGAGTCATAAAACAGCAACGCCCCAACATAAGCACCCCAATTAGGCTGCATTAACAGAGATATAAGATAAAGATCACGCAAAGTGTTAATACCAGTTGTTATCTTGTTATCCTTCACTTCCACCCAGGGGTGAAATCCAGCAGGTTCTGGAGAACCGGTAGCAGATATTTTGAGTAGTTCAGAGAACCGGTAGTGGAAATTTTGAGTAGTTCGGAGAATTGGCAAATACCACCTCTGGCTGGCCCCAGATTGGGGTGGGAATGGAGATTTTGCAATATCCTTCCCCCAGGAGTGGGGTGGGAATAGAAATTTTGCAGTATCCTTCCCCTGGAGTGGGGTGGGAATGGGGATTTTGCAGTATCCTTCTCCTGCCACACCCACCAAGGTACGCCCAGCAAGCTAAACCATGCCCCCCCAAGCCACGCCCACAGAACCGGTAGTAAAAAAAAAAATTGGATTTCACCATTGCTTCCAGACATGGACAATCAGATTAATTAACAGAGAAGTGTTAAATGGTATAAAAGAAGACACATGATAGCAGCGTTCCAATATTTGAGGGGCTGCCCCAAAGAAGAGGGAGTCAAGCTATTCTCCAAAGCACCAGAAAGCAAGACAAGAAGCAATGGATAGAAACCGATCAAGAAGAGAAGCAACCTAGAACTAAGGAGAAATTTCCTGACAGTGAGAACAATTTATTTATTTTATTTATTTATTTATTGGTTCGATTTATATGCCGCCCTTCTCCGGAGACTCAGGGCAGCTTACAATGCGTTAAGCAATAGCCTTCATACTTTTGTATATACCTGCTTAGTAGGGCTTTCGCCCCCCCCCCCCCCAGCGGTGTTCTTTTTTATACAAAGTGAGCTTATTGCCCCCACAATCCGGGTCCTCATTTTACCTACCTTGGAAGGATGGAAGGCTGAGACAACCTTGAGCCTGGTGAGATTTGAACTCGCAATAATTGCAGGCAGCTGGCAGCTAAGTGCTACTTAACAGCACTTTATCCACTGCACCACCAAGGCTCTTAATTAATCAGCGGAACAGCTTCCCTCCAGTAAGTTGTGGGTGCTCCAACACTTGAGGTTTTTAAAGAAGAGATTGGGCAACCATTTGTCTGAATTGGTATAGGGTCGTGATGGCAAACCTATGGCATGGGTGCCGCAGGTGGCATGCAGAGCCTCTCTATGGGCACGCCAGCCATCACCACAGCCCAGTTCCACCGCACATGCACGCATGCCTCCTGCCAATCAGCTGGTTTTGGGGTCTCTGCCGTGCATGCACGAGGGGGGGGCGCATGCGTGGGAGGGGCACTCACATTGCATTTTGAGGGTTTGGGCACGCATGCGTGCAATTCGCACTTTGGGCCCTCGGCACCAAAAAAGGTTAACCACCACTGGTATAGAGTTTTGAGCAGGGGGTTGGACTAGAAGACCTCCAAGGTCCCTTCCAACTCTGTTATTCCGACTTTCCTCTCGATTTGCTCTCTGCCTGTAAAGCAGGCGAACCAACCTAGCGAGAAACATTCAGCCGCATAATAGCAGATGCCAACTGGTAATGTGTATCTTTGCAGACTGCCATTCCATATCAAATTAAGCGAATGCGCAGGAGGGGATCCCTCATAAAACTTCACTTAAATATTTTCTTCGCTCCTTGAGTGCACAGCTCCCGCCGAGGAAGGGGAAAGAAGACGATGCTCCAAAGGGGAAGATTGTCAGTCTGAGGTAAATTTTCTCCTTGGGATTGTACTGTCAAGGGGCATATATTCATTTTGTCCCTCCGGACAGCAAACAGAGGAAAGAAAACCCCTCCAAAAATGCAAGTTAAAGGTTTTGAAGAAACTGTTTCACCTCTTTTGGGAATTACATGGTGACCCGACATCAGGGCTGGTATGAATTCCCATCGCGCAGTTTCCCCACCCCCCCAAGCAGGGTCCTCGGGGAAGGGGTCAAAAAAGTCAAGATGGCGACCACAGCATTCTGTCGGAATTGGATTTTTCAGGAAAGCAATTCAAAGCTTGAGTGATTTCTGGACAGGAGAACTAAGATATGCCTCATCTCACCCAGTACAATGGGAAATATTTCCCCAATATGCTCCTAGTCTGCTAATTACTGTGCTAATTATTATGTACCAGGTGGGTCCCAGTCAGTTTGATGGCCCTGTTGGCCTCAAACGTCACTCATTCTTACAGTCTCTGTTCTCTCCCCTCAGCTTAAAAATTATTTGTTTTATCAACCCAACAGTGTGAAAAAAAAGACCTTACACTCTTCGTGGCAGTTCTCCATTCAGCTATGCGCCATTCTTGTTCATGAATTGTTTGTTTGTTTATTTATTAGATGTTTATCCTACCTTTATTGCTTTGTATAAGTAACTCAAGGCAGTGAACATACCTCATGCTCCTGTCTCCTCATATTTTCCCCACAACAACAACCCCAGGAGGTAGCTTGGGTTGAGAGGATGATTGGCCCAAAGCCACCCAATCGGCTTTCATGCCTAAGGCAGGACTAGAACTCATCATCTCCTGGTGATTGGCCCGAAGACACCCAGTCGGCTTTCATGCCTAAGGCAGGACTAGAACTCACCATCTCCTGGTGATTGGCCCGAAGACACCCAGTCGGCTTTCATGCCTAAGGCAGGACTAGAACTCACCATCTCCTGGTGATTGGCCCGAAGACACCCAGTCGGCTTTCATGCCTAAGGCAGGACTAGAACTCACCATCTCCTGGTGATTGG
>WNWU01000046.1:2800628-2815987 GCA_012654045.1 Ptyas mucosa | reverse complement strand
CTTCCAATCCTTGTTACTTTCTGAAGCTACCTGGGTTTTCCATTACAATCAATCAGAACAGAGCTGGAAGGGACCTTGGAGGTCTTCTAGTCCAACCCCCTGTTCAAACAACCGGGCAGAGAACCCCTTGCTAAAATTTTTGAAGCCCACCCCTGAGTTACAGTATAGTCATCAGCTTACAACCATTTAGAGACATTAAAGCGGCATTGAAAAAAGTGACTTATGACCATTATTCACACTTATGACCAGTGCAGCATCCTCATGGTCACATGATTTACAGTCGGAGGCTTGACAACTGATTCATATTTATGACGGTTGCAGTGTCCGGGGTCATGACTTCCTCAAAGTCAGTAGGGATGCCAAATTTACTTAACAACTGCAATGGTTCACTTAACCACCGTGGCAAGAAAAGTCGTAAAATGAGGGGAAATTCGCTTAACAACTCTCTTACTTAGCAACAGAAATGTTGGCTTTGATCGCGGTCGTAAATCGAGGACGACCTCCAAACCCAGGGTCTGGTTCGCTTCCTCTAGGGTCTGTAAGGAATACAGGAGACATAGTTAACAGACCCGCCTTTATCCTTTATCCAGGACTAAAGGATAAACATATACTAGAATAGAATAACAGAGTTGGAAGGGACCTTG
Organism: Ptyas mucosa; assembly: GCA_012654045.1. Taxonomy (NCBI): domain Eukaryota; kingdom Metazoa; phylum Chordata; class Lepidosauria; order Squamata; family Colubridae; genus Ptyas; species Ptyas mucosa. The sequence goes on along the minus strand of WNWU01000046.1, from coordinate 2,815,343 downwards.
GAGGTCTTCTAGTCCAACCCCCTGCTTAGGCAGGAAACCCTACACCACTTCAGACAAATTATCCTACATTTTCTTAAAAACTTCCAGTGTTGGAGCATTCACAACTTCTGGAGGCAAGTGGTTCCACTGATTAATTGTTCTCACTGTCAGGAAATTTCTCCTTAGTTCTAAGTTGCTTCTCTCTCGTTGATTAGTTTCCACCCATTGCTTCTTGTCCTGCCCTCAGGTGCTTTGGAGAATAGCTTGACTCCCTCTTCTTTGTGGCAGCCCCTGAGATATTGGAACACTGCTATCAGGTCTCCCTTAGTCCTTCTTTTTGTTAAACTAGACATACCCAGTTCCTGCAACCGTTCTTCCTATGTTTTAGTCTCCAGTCCCCTAATCATTTTTGTTGCTCTTCTCTACACTCTTTCTACATATAAAGCTCTTTTTAGAAAAATATTCCAAAAGCTGGAATCAGCCACCGTTCTGATCCTTTTATAAGGTCTGTCGTCAGCTTCTCGCCGGAGCCATTTCCAGCCATATGCACAGCACGCTGGGGACCCCATTTCCTGGCACATAAGCGGTGGCTTTCTCGATATGAAAGCCTATTTAGAAAGCCATTACGAGAGCAAAGTTTGTCCTCTGTATTGAGTATAGGTTCAATGCCTCTAATTGCAAATGAGAGTCTTAAATCTCCTGCAGGCCAGCGCAGAGCGCTGATGACACACTGCACTCCAGACTCACCGAAGGGCCAAGTGAGATCTCAGGGCTGGGGAAAGATCCCCCGGGGTTGCCAAGAGGACGGCCATTTTGTGAAGTCAGCTTGCCAACTGTCCTAATGGCCGTCCTTGGCAACCACGCTAGAGGTCACCCTGTACTGGAGACCTGATAATTGACAGGTGGTCAAAGGGACAAGAGAGAGGGAGAGAGGGAGGGAGAGATGGAGAGAGAGAGGGAGGGAGAGGGAGAGAGAGAGAGATAGAGAGAGAAGGAGGGAGGGAGAGAGAGGGAGAGAGGGAGAGGGAGGCAGGGCACATAGAATTATGCACGCAACACCCCTCCCCCCACACGACCCCCGCTTTTGGCACACGATGGCAAAAAAGTTAGCCATCCCTGGCCTATAGGTAGTCCTCAACTTACAACCATTCATTTAGTGACTGCTTGCAATTACAACAGCCCTGAAAAAAGTGATTTAGGACCATTTTTCACGCTTACGACCTTTGCAGTATCCCCACGGTCACATGGTCAAAATTCAGGCGCTTGGCAACTGACTCATATTTATGATGGTTGCAGTGTCCCGGGGGTCAGGCGATTTCCCTTTTGCGACCTTCTGACAAGCAACATCAATGGGGAAGCCAGGTTCACTTAACAACCGTGGCAAGAGAGGTGGTAAAACAGAGACGACAACACTCCCTTGACCGCTGTCTTGCTTAGCCATGGAAAATTTGGGCTCAATTGTAAGTCAGTGACTATCTGTATTTTGGTATTTACCTCATTTCGTACCTTTCAGTAGCTGCTCCAAGACGAGACGGCCACTCCGTCCTGTCTTCTCCTGAACATGGCGGCCAAGGGATTGGGCAAGGACAAGCCGCCTACACAGTTTAGGCTAGAACAGGGGTCTGCAACCTTAAACGCTCAAAGAGCCATCTGGACCCGTTTCCCACAGAAAAGAAAACACCGGGAGCCACAAAACCCTTCCCATGCCTGACTATTTCTTGAGCGGCCACAAAACTAGCATACGTAGTTGAATTAAACGTTCTGTTTCTTCTGAAACTTTTCTTTTCTTGGATTTATCCATGGTTGGCCTTCCAGGGGTTGAAAAGCTCAATAAATCATGTGTCGGCGGGTATCACACATTGGCGGTTGTGACACAAATTTTGAGTGACAGGGAACCGCAACAGAGGGGTGAAAGAGCCACATGCGGCTCCAGAGCCACAGGTTGCTGACTCCTGGACTAGAATAATTCAATTCCAAGGCATCTCGGAGGATTAGCATGCAGGTATAAGCGTAAATTCAGGAAGTGGGTGGGAAGGGTGGCATTTGTTTTAACACTCTTTAACCGCGCCGGTTGTACGAACTGAACAGTCTGTGTGCTTACAAGATCATTAATCCACCCTGAGCAGCACGGAGAGTGCGCTCGTGCCAGCCAAACAAATAAAAACAGATGTAAACCAAGAGCGTGAAGATATTAGTTCCTCTCTCGCTGTGTGTGCGGACAGTTCCTTTCATTATTATTTTTTTTCCCTCCGTCGCGTGCTCTTCCATGAATTAAAATTCCCAATTTCCACCAATCCGCACACAGCAGGCAGGCAGAAGTACCAATCAGACCCCACGACGGGGTACAAAATGTAAACAACCCCAAGCCTGTGTGTCCGCAAAAAGGCAAAACTGAAAATACAAAATGCAAAAGTCAAGCCAGGGTAAGCCCCCCCCCCCCTCACCCCACCCCACCCCCAGACTAAAAAGGACAGTCTATTCTGCACTAAAGTCAAACTAGAGAAGCCCATTCCTGTTTTTTCCAGACACTTGGTACCATGACGACAATTTTTCCAGAACCTTCCATCATTGCAAGGGCCTTCCCTGAGCCACTTTAAAGTCCAGTATCACAGTGTTTCTCAACCTAAACTTTTAAGTTCTTTAAGACTTTAAGATGTGTGGACTTCAACTCCCAGAATTCTTTAAAACGCACCGTGCCTTTTATTGTCACAGAATATGGTGAGGACTAATAGTTTATGACAGTGTTTTTCAATCTCAGCTGCTTTAAGGTGAGTGGAGAGCAAGTCCCAGAATCCTGGCTGGCTGGGGAATTCTGGGAATTGAAATCCACACATCTTAAAGGCTGCAGAGATTGAGAAAGCTTGATTTAGATCAGGGGTCTCCAAACTTGGCAACTTTAAGACTTGTGCACTTCAACTCCCAGAATTCTGGGATGTCCACAATTCTTAAAGTTGCCAAGAGACTTGTGGTTTAACTACTAAGTTAACTACTAAATTAACTACTAAGACTGTATTACTATTCTTCTTCTCATCCTTACTAGTACCTATCTCTTCACACTTATGGCTATATCCATGTTGCTTGTATCTTTACAACTTATATTGTTTTTATTGTTTCCTAGTATGATTTGATTGCTTATTTAGTATCCTATGACTATCACTGTCGTATCTTATGATTCTTGACAAATATATTTTATTTTTTCTTTATGTACACTGAGAGCATATGCACCAAAGACAAATTCCTTGTGTGTCCAATCACACTTGGCCAATAAAGAATTCTATTTAGATAACGTGGAAAAAGGACAAATTTATCAGTTACATACTAATGGCACTAATGAAACAGAACATCAATCTATAGGCACATTGTCTCTTCTTATATAGCTTCCTGCAAGTATTTGATCACAAAAGAAATCAGTGCTGGATTAGAATGATAGATTTGGACACAGAGAACGTTCTCCTTTCTGTTCAGGGTTAGTGAAATTTTCTGTTGTGGTCCGCCAGCAGCCTGCAGAGCTGGCAGCGGAGTCGGACACTGAGGAGGCTGGGGAGGAACATGAGCCAGTCCTGGAGTCTGGGGAAGGCCCAGACGAGGGTTCTGCATCGGAGGCAGAGACGGGGCCACGGCCATCTGGGAGTGATGCGTGGACTCCGGAGCCCCCAGAGCCGGACAGCAGAGAGGCAGAGGAACAGGAGGAGCCTGTTCCTAGTGCACGCATGCGCAGAGCTGCCAGAAGGCAAGAACAGCTAAAACAAAAGGGACAACTCCGGAGTAAGGCCAGGAGATGATTGGCCCCTCCTATAAGGCTTAAAAGAGAAACAAAGGCACTTGGGCCTTTTTGCAGGAAAGCAACGTTGCTAACTCTGTTTCCAGTCGGCGTCTCTTGTTTGTTTCTGAACTTCGTGGGGCTTTGCCAAAGAAGATAAAGGTTGGTGATAATCCCGAAGGACTTCTTCCGAAGGACTTTGCGTCCTTCAGATTACCTTTGTGTGGCCTTTATAAATTATGTGCATCTTTAAAATTACGCTCAGCAGTCAACGTGAAGAAACGTCTTCTCTCAAAACCCAAGTCTTTCCCCACGTTACGGACATACCTTTTATAATATTCTATGACAGGGACTGCATTAAATGCATAATATTGAGGGGCTTAGAAGCATCTGAAAGTCTTAAGAAATATCCAGTGTGTGTGTGTATGTTTTCCCTCCTCTCCTTTTAAAGATACAGCCCTGACTATCACAGCTCTTACAAGGTCTAATTTCAGGGTTTTCAAATCTACCAAAGTACTTGTGAGAAGCGCCATTATCTCGCTTTTTCAGATTTCAAAACTGTACATTCAAGATATCAGACTGTATAGTCATGGACGGGTGGATGAATAGAAAAATGCTTTTTAAAAAATTAGGCTGACATGCTCTTCACTCCGCGGAGAAAAAATTTAGAGGAAAAATGTCACCATTATTAGCAAAGCTCTCTACAAGGAGAAATCGCTAAACAAAAGGAAAGGAAAGAGAACCGAAGTATCTTTCTGTCGGCAGCGTGACGGATAACAAACTCAACACCAACACCACCCGCTCGCAACAGAGAAGGGTATTTAGTTTTCAAAGTTGCGGAAGAATCCCCGTTAATCAGTGGTGGGTTTCAAATTTTTTTACTACCAGTTCTGTGGGCGTGGCTTGGTGGGCGTGGCAGGAGAATGTAAAATCTCCATTCCCACCCCACTCCAGGGGAAGGACACTGTAAAACCTCCATTCCCACCCCACTCCAAGGGAAGGACACTGTAAAATCTCCATTCCCACCCCAATCCAGGGGAAAGTTACTGCAAAATCCCCATTTCCTCCCAATCAGCTGGGACTTGGGAGGCAGAGAATAGATGGGGGCAGGGCCAGTCAGAATTTTTACTACCGGTTCTCCGAACTACTCAAAATTTCCGTTACCGGTTCTTCAGAACTGGTCAGAACCTGCTGAAACTCACCCCTGCCATTAATAAATATTTCTTAAAATGGAAGGGAATCTTAACAAATGGAAGGGAAAATGCAACCCCCTCCAGAAAGGAGGAGAAACCAGCTCTCCAAAAATACCAACTAATAATATTATTATTTAATATTAAATGTATTAATTAATATTTATTAACTATGAATATCATTTTGGCTCCATCCTCGGGGGAATCCTCTAAGCGATCAATTGAAAACACAAAATTCATACAGCACTCTTTGAATAAATTATACATATTCAAAAATGAGGTCTAACTACCATAGCAAAAAAACTCTCAAGAATAATTAAACAAAGCATGCATATATTAATACAAATGAGTGTCTCTTACCATGGAGGAGATAATATTACAGATTTATCTCCTGGGGATATAGTAAAGATTACAATTAGTTCATGAATGTGAGTGTCTGAATGAGCTGGCTGAAGAAATTTTGTGGACCAAGGACAAGGACAAGTTCCTTTGTCCATGCCAAATACAACAGCCAGGTGGACTAAAGCAACTTTATTTCATTTATACATTTTATTTCATTAATTTTATATCGACCAGAATGACCAAAATGGAGCCCAAAATTACCTTTGCCAAGCAAGACAGTCGTTAAGGGAGTTTTGCCCCCATTTTACGACCTTTCTTGCCACCATTGTTAAATGAGTCACCGCAGCTGTTAAGTTAGTCACACGGTTGTTAAGTGAATCTGGCTTCCCCGTTGACTTTGCTTGTCAGAAGATCACAAAAGGGAGATCACGTGACCCTGGGACGCTGCAACCATCATAAACAGTGGTGGGATTCAAATAATTTAACAACTGGTTCTCTGCCCTAATGACCAGCTGGGTAGGCGTGGCTCGGTGGTCATGTGACTGTGCGGGCATGGCCAACTCAACGTTACTCACGTCGATGGGCGCTTTGCCTTAGCTGTTACAATGTAATAAGGGTTAACCAGAGGCAGTTTCTGTAAGCAGGGCAATAAAGATTAGGCTAGAAACAACACCAGAATGTTTCCTTCCTGCCTTCCTTACAGGATTAGTCCCGTAAAGTAGAAAAAAACAAAATAAGATTTCTTCCAACAACCGGTTCTCCCGAATAGGTGCGAACTGGCTGGATCCCACCACTGATCATAAATACATGCCAGTTGCTAAACATCCAAATTTTGATCATGGGGAGCTACTACAGTCATAAGTGTGAAAAACGGTAATAAATCACTTTTTTCAGTGCTGCTTTAACTAAATGAATGTTCGTAAATTGGGGGCCACCTGTAGTTATTGTTGGACAAGAACAACTCATGCAGGACAGATTTGGGAGTCTCCTCTTACAGTTGTGAACAACTATGCCGCCCCTGCCATGTGGAGTAGCTGCCGTGTCCTACCTAATCATGAGCCGTGGTGGCGCAGTGGTTAGAACGCAGTATTGCAGGCTGACTCTGCCCACTGCCAGTAGTTCGATCCTGACCAGCTCAAGGTTGACTCAGCCTTCCATCCTTCCAAGGTCGGTAAAATGAGGACCCAGACTGTTGGGAGCCACATGCTGATTCTGTAAGCTGCTTAGAGAGAGCTGTGAAGCAATATATAATATTAGCTATTGTTAATGTTAGGGCTGGCTCCAAACTCTTGAAAGGATTGCTGTCTCTGGCTATCTTCTCTAAGACGCTGAGCTTGTTGATCGAAAAGTCGGCAGTTCAGCAGTTCGAATCCCTAGTGCCGCGTAACAGGGTGAGCTCCTGTTCCTTGTTCCAGCTTCTGCCAACCTAGCAGTTCGTAAGCACGTAAAAAAAAAAATGCAAGTAGAAAAATAGGGACCACCTTTGGTGGGAAGGTAAGAGCGTTCCGTGCACCTTTGACGTTGAGTCATGCCGGCCACATGACCATGGAGACGTCTACGGACAGCGCTGGCTCTTCGGCTTTGAAATAGAGATGAGCACACCCCCCCCAGAGTTGGGAACGACTAGTACATATGTCCAAGTGGAACCTTTACCTTTACCTTTACTATGCCAAGATGAATTCATCTGCCTGAACATCCCTCAAGTCTCCATTATTCATGGCTGCTCACAGCCTCCAGTTTTTCCCTAGCTGAGTTCAACCTTACTAAATGTCTATTTTCAGAGTCTCCCCCCCCCCCGCCGCCTCTAAACTCAGCCTCAGGCAATGAAAATTCGAGGATCATTTTTACTCAGTTGACTTCCAAGGAGCGACATCTTTCTAAAGCTTTGCTCTAGAAAGCAAATCTCCTTTTTGATGGAGGTTCTTTCTCATCGCTAGATACCAAGCAGCAGAAGTTGTGGAGACAGCTTTTTCTCGTAGTTGGTTGCAGGCTACTGAAAGACCCCACAGCCGGAAGAAATGCCTTAAACCCTAGGGGGTTAAAATCTCCTTTTTGGGGGTAAGCAAATGATTCACTCGAGTGCCACCTGGTGGATCATCTCAAGCCCCACAGTCTTCAATCTCTACGGAGGGAATTGTCTTGAAAATCAACCATGCCTCCTTCACAAGCCAGCTTGTACCAACTCTACGTATGTCATGCTCTCTCTTATTAAATGTCAGCTCCGTCGGAAAATCAGGAGCCTGTAGGTTCAAGCAGCACACATTTTGGGCCTTGAACATGACAATTTGAAAGTCAAATTAAAAAACCATGTCTTTGTGAGCGGAAGAAGGAACGTTCGTGCCTTAATGTCTTCTTTTGGCTGAGCAGTGAGTTCCTAATCACGAGGAACCAAACTTTTCAATCTGGTGATATTTTAAAACTGGGAAGAGAGCATCTCCCCAATCCAAATGCAGGAAGCATCCCCGATTTTTTTGCCCGAGCTCCGTTGGCAAGAAGATCTGCTCATTTGAAATCTCTCCTGCATCCTTCCCACCTTGGTATTTAAGCCAGACTAATCCCAATGAAACCGTAATGATGTTCAAAACATCATTGGAGCCATTTACTCAATCATGCCCTGTGTTGATGATGGCTACAACTACAGAATGAATCATGATCCTGCCTTGTTGATGAAGATTTATCCCTCTTTCCTTGTTTCTTCTTTCCAGATCTAATTATTTAAATCAGGGGTGGGCAATTAATTTTCCCAAGGGGCCGCCACATCAAAAACTGGGACTGTTGTGGTGGGCCAAACCTGGAGGACTATGAAGGTTCATGGAATGCATACATGCACATATGTAAACTGGAAAAAAAAATAGTAGTCACTTGCAAATTAAAAGCAATGCCGTTGTATTGCATACGTGGCGTACACTTAACAGGTCGTCCTTGTTATTGTTATGAGCACAATTCAACCCAAAATTTCTGTTGCTGACGGACATTTGCTAAGTCAATTCTGCCCCGTTTTATGCCTTTTCTTTGCCAGGCTTGTAAAATGAATCACTGCAGTTGTTAAGTTAGCAACATGGTTGTTAAATGAATCTGGGCTTCCGCATTGACGTTGCTTGTCAGATGGTCACAAAAGGGGATCACGCAACCAGGGAGACACTGCAACCGTCATAAATAGGAGTCAGTTGCCAAATATCTGAATTTTGATCACCTGGGGATGCTACAGCGATCGCAAGTGTGAAAAACGATCATAAGTCACTTTTTTCAGTGCCGTTGTTGTAACTTCGGTCACTAAATGAACTGTTGTAAGTTGAGGTCTACCTGTATTAACATTTGATTTCTAGTTTCCGACTGACCTCACGTGATCTGGACAGGAAGAGCCAAAAGCCAGAGGGCTATAAAATGCCCCAGGTCTGAGGCAAAGGCAAAGAGGCAGCCACCTTGTCAACCCAGAGCCCACTCCAGAGTTATAAAAATAAAGGTAAAGGTTCCCCTCGCACATATGTGGTAGTCGTTCCTGACTCTAGGGGGCGGTGCTCATCTCCGTTTCAAAGCCGAAGAGCCAGCGCTGTCCAAAGACGTCTCCTCTCCGTGGTCATGTGGCCAGCATGACTCAACGTCAAAGGCGCACGGAACGCTGTTACCTTCCCACCAAAGGTGATCCCTATTTTTTCTACTTGCATTTTTACGTGCTTTCGAACTGCTAGGTTGGCAGAAGCTGGGACAAGTCACGGGAGCTCACCCCGTTACACGGCACTAGGGATTCGAACCGCTGAACTGCCGACCTTTCGATCGACAAGCTCAGCATCTTAGCCGCTGAGCCACCGCATCCCTACCCCAGAGTTATAGGGTATCATTAAAAGGCAGCACCCTGAAGGCCTCTGCAGAACTTTTTTGCCTGCCCACATAAATCTCGCCCGCAACAGTCGTGTCCCTTCCCGCCCCCTGCCCCCCCCACGCAACAAGTCATGCAGTGGTAAACAACAGCTGCTGCGTGCGGCCTGTTTCCAGATCCCCTGCAACTGTATTCGCAAGGCAACGGCTTTGCTGCCGTAGCTGGAAGAAGGCGCCATTTTAAAAAACATTTGCAATGCTCCTCCATACTGAAGGCTGTAAATCTCCCCATTTTCATGCCTCTTTATGGGTTGCGAAGGAGCGACAGGTGGGGGGGAAGGCCTATCGGGGCCCCCCGCTGCTAGGTATATTGAATTAACCATTCTTAGCAGCTCTAATTATTTCCAGAAGGGGCTCTCTCTCTCTCTCTCTCTCTCCAAAGGCGGCCAAAGAGAGGCTGCAGCATATTTTTTTTAAAAACCCGTTCCACACGATTTCCCCTCACTCCCGTGCGCAAGCATCTCCAGACTTGCTTGCCGAGAGATCCCGTTCAGCGTTTAGCAAGCAGGTCTTGTCCAGGCTTCTGAGAGCCAATTTTTCATGCAACCCAAAGTGCTTTTTACTGAGAACCCTTTTAGCCACGAGGTGGCTAAACCCCGGCTTCGCCAGAGCTCTACTCATTAGCTATGTCAAGATCGGAAGTCTATCTTCGGCGGTCTTTGACGGAAACAAATGACAAACACCTTCTAATAACAAGAAGCTCAGTTCCGTCCTCCTCTCCTCTTGACGCTTTGCTAAAGTCGGTTTAGCTGCAAAGCTGCGGAGCTGGGGCTCCTATACCCGCACATTTCCTGCCATTTCTGGTTCCTTCTGCCCCGCTTGTCAGCTGTCTTAGCCAGAAAAAGTTTTAGTAGCATCCTTGAAGACCAACGAGGGAATCCTTTTTAGCCAAAGCGTGGGAGCCAAACAAGAATCAGGAAAGGTTGCAGAAACCAATCGTGTGGATTTTTTCCCACTCTTTAATCGTAGGTCTGCTCTAGCGGCGTGGTGGCCTGGTGGTGGAGATGCTCCCCTCCCAACTCAGAAGGTTGAGAATTCAATCCTAGGTTGCAGCAGATGTTTGTCTCCTAGGGCGCCAAGAAAAAAATATTTGCTGCAGACTCTGTGTAGGTGTCAGGAAGGGCATCCGGTCAATAAATGCTCAGCTCCATCTAACTGCCCTGAATTTTCCCTATAAATTAAGATGTTTGTCTCCTAGGGCGCCAAGAAAAAACATTTGCTGCAGACTCTGTGTAGGTATCAGGATCGGCATCCGGTCAGCAAATGCTCAGCTCTTATCTCTCTATCTCCCTGACTCTACTCTGAATTAAGGGGCAGTGGTGGGTTTCAAAATTTTTTACTACCGGTTCTGTGGGTATGGCATTGGCATGGCTTGGTGGGCACGGCTTGGTGGGCGTGGCAGGGGAAGGATACTGTAAAATCTCCATTCCCTCCCCAGTCCAGGGGAAGATTACTGCAAAATCCCAATTTCCTCCCCATCAGCTGGAACTCGGGAAGCAGAGAATAGATGGGGGCAGGGCCAGTCAGAATTTTTACTACCAGTTCTCCGAATTACTCAAAATTTCCGCTACCGGTTCTCCAGAACTGGTCAGAACCTGCTGAAACTCACCTCTGGTCCAGCCTCAAAAACGTGCCTAAATAGAATGGCATAGAGCCGGGGGGGGGGGAGGACCACCTGCGATTCCCACTACCGGTTCGAGTGAACCAGTCTGAACCAGACGAATACCACCTCTGCTTCTCTCGCCACCCAAAACCAGACCAAGAGTTATTCCACTGAGAGACAGTACAGAAATCAGAAATCTGAGCATCTTTGTATCCCCTCCCCCCCCAATTGTTTTGGCTTTGAAAGGATAAGAGATGTTAAGAGGAAGGCCATCAATACTAAAACATTTCTCCAGCCCGTGTTCCTATATCTGGAACCCAGATTTCTATTAATGTAGAATTATGCTCAGCTATTTTCTAATGCCATACATGTAACGCTTAGATGTGCACTTATTGGTAAATAACCTTACCCATTACCAACCTTATTTTTTTAAAAAATTCCCTTGCAAGCCACCTAATTGCTGTAGAATCACAATCCTATCCTATTGAACAAGGGTGCAAAAGCCAAGACCCAGTATCACGAGAAATTCTATTGTAGTCTCACAGGACCTCCAGAGGTTATTCCTAAATTGCACTTTGTAAATGTTAAATGGGGAGTTAACCTACTAGCTGTGTGCAATTACTTAGTAGATACGGAACGTTTCTCCTCCAATGTTTTCCCCAAATTCCGAGGAACGTTGGGCTGTTTTGCCCAGTTACCCTGTGACCCTCCATGACTGAAAACGGTGGCATTCATTACTAAACAGTTATAATGACGGTGGCTCATGAGCTCTGCCATTAACCGAGATCCTCACGCCGTGCCTCACGTGAGCCCCTAAGCATGCCAACATTCCCTCTTCGATAAGCTAGGATACTTTAGACACGAAGTATATCCCAATCATCCGGAAGACGCTTACTCATCTCTCTGATCCAGCGTTTTACTACCATAGCAACTTTAAGGAATGTGAAAGTATCATAACCCCCAGAAATTCAATTATCTTCAAGTTGCTAAGGTTGAAAAACACTGCTCCGATCAATTAATTGGAGTTTTAAAAATGTAATTCCAAATGGGGAGCGGCAGATGGGGATGGGGGGGAGAAACCCATGCAACTACAAGCCATGGCTGACCCTGCTTAGCTTTTTCAAAATCAGCAATGCTGAGAGAGAGGGGTTACCACCTGCTAGTTTGTGTTTGAAGTTATGACCACCAACTTCTAGAGTGAAGTAACCATGGATGTACACACTTTGTTCTCCGTAGACGTCAGAAGAATTCCAAGTGGGTATAAAGTATCGTCTCCTTTCCCGTCGAGTTTAAAGAACGGAGCATTTAATAGGCTCAGCCTACCAACTATGAAGGGATGTGGTGGCTCCATGGCTAAGACGCTGAGCTTGTCGATCGAAAGGTCGGCAGTTCAGCGGTTCGAATCCCGAATGCCACGTAACGGGGTGAGCTCCCGTTACTTGTCCCAGCTTCTGCCAACCTAGCAAGTAGAAAAATAGGGACCACCTTTGGTGGGAAGGTAATAGCGTTCCGTGTGCCTTTGGCGTTGAGTCATGCTGGCCACATGACCACGGAGACGTCTTCAGACAGCGCTGGCTCTTCGCCTTTGAAACGGAGATGACCACTGCCCCCTAGAGTCGGGAAGGACCAGCACATATGTGCGAGGGGAACCTTAACCAACCATTAAGATTAGGGTTGCTGCCAGAGGGCTAGAAATTTCTCCAAAATGGAAGGATGGTTCCAATAGTGGAAATACCCAGTTCTGCAGAAGGAAATGTTTAAATGAGAAAAATCTTATCTGTTTCTCCATGAGCTGTTTATCAAGCCTCCAAAGGCTATAAAAGAGGATATAGATAGCCCTTGACTTACGACCACAATTGAGCCCAAAATTTCCGTTGCAAAGCAAGACAATTAAGGGAGTTGTGTGTCCCATTTGACAAACTTTTTTCCAGTTGTTAAATGAATCACTGCAGTTAAATGAATCATGCAGTTAAGCAAATCGGGCTTCCCTCGTTGACTTTGCTTGTCAGAAGCCAGCTGGGAGTTACAAATAGGGGGTCACATGATCTCGGAACCCTGCAACCGCCATAAGTACATGCCAGTGGCCAAGCATCCTAATAGTTGATCATTGACCATGGGGATGCTGCAATGGTTGTGAAAAAGCCGGTCGTAAGTCACTTTTTACAGCCCCATTGTGACTTTGAAGAGTCACTAAGCAAATGGTTGTAAGTCGAGTAGATGTACACAAAACCAGTGGTAAATCCGCTTGCCTTTTTTCGATTACAGGAAATTGTGGTTTTTGTTATCGGCAGACTCCAATCCCCTGGAGTTTTCCTTACAAATTTATTTATTTATTTACAAAAATTTATATGCCGCCCTTCTCCCTAAGGACTCAGGGCAGCGAACACAGGTTTAAAAAAAACATACAATAATAAAAAGAAGCGTAATTAAAACCAATTAAAACAGAAACAATAAATAATAAAACCCAGGAATCAGAATCAACCCATTGTTGGGTAACTTCCAATGGTCACTAAATGGATAGCTGTAAGTTGAGCAAGCTTTGTGTACATGACCCAATTTCTCCGTTGTGTCCTCATCTCGACTGCACGGCATCTTGAGATATCTCCGTTTTTCCCAGGAGTGGCACAAATTCTTAATTGAGTTTGTAAAATGCTGAGCTCTTGAGAGAGATTCTGAAAGAACGCATTAGCATCAAGTTACGGAGAACACTCTGGGGGGGCTTCTGCCCCATCCTTAAAGCTAGAGTTAAGGCTGAAAAGAGGCAGTTTTGATTCCAGGATCAGATCTCTTAAATCATTCATCAACTTGAGGGGGAAGAAAACCCCTGGGGTTAGCCCCTCCCTCGTGCAGTCTCCAAGGGAGGGTAATTTATGTTCTTTGAAAGAGCCAGTGCCAGAACTGTTCTGTAAAGATGGGATACGAAAACAGATACTGAAAGCTGATATTTTTCTTTGGAAAGCCAAGGAAAAATGAAACCGGGTTTTTTTAAAAAAAAAATTCCAAAAGGGTCTCTTATCTACCGTGTTCTCCAAGCCAGTGGTGAGTTTATGTTAAGAATATACAGATGTGCTGCATTTTGAGGGGGGTGAAATTAAGGAAGAGCCTAAGGCGTTCTTGTGCTCTTGACGTTTAGGGTCATTCTGTCCCCATTTTGAAAAAAGACAAAAGCGGACAAACTAAAGATAGGTAAAAGCAGAAGACAGAAATGATAAAACTGGCAGTCAGAGAGGACTGTCACACTGGGTGATATAAAAAGCTGTTGGCAAAATAATTTTTCCCCTGCAGCAAAAAAAAAAAGATTATGCGAACAAAATGAGAACTGCATGGTGGAATAGAGATGCCATTTGATAATGATTTAATAAAGCTGCTTAGGTATCAGTTTTCCCAACAGAGCAATATGCGGAACCATCAGAAACAATGTTTTTTAACATAGACAATATTAAGATGTGTGGACTTCAACTCCCAGAATTCCCCCCATTCCGGGGGAATTCTGGGTGTTGAAGTCCACACATCTTAAATATTGTCAAGGTTGAGAAACCATGTTCAGAAATAGGATTTTCAACTAAAAAGTTACAAGTCTTCGGATTCCTGATCAATGTTTAGATCTGCAAGATGGAAGAAAATATTGACCTGGCTTGTTTTTGAGTGCAGAAAGACCAGCTTTATTTTCCAGGCCTTTTTGAAAATAGCCCTTAAAAACAGAAATCTTTTAAGCCAGAGTTCCAATTAGATTTTGCCCTCTCCAGTTAAGATTGACTGACAAACAATTTATCTGTTAATCTACCAATTAAAAATTGCGGCACAGAAGTGTGCTCAGCTCACAGGTTACCAAGGAGGCAATTATTTTAAAAAGAGCAGTAAATACTCGCACAAAGCTACAATTGTTTGTGTAAATACAGAGGATTCATAGCTAACAATTATATATATATATATATATATATATATATATATATATATATATATAT